>JAAMPC010000412.1:0-29103 GCA_016771965.1 Brassica carinata | reverse complement strand
ACTTGTGTTTTATTCTAGTAATCTTCTTACCAATACATTGTGAAGTCTACTAGACAACATTTAACTCCGTATAATTTACTCATTAGGGCGTGTCCTATATTGTTAAGGAATATATAGTATTAAACCATTATCAAAGAAACGGTTATAATTTACAGTATCCATGCATGCAGCGTATGATAATAATTAATCAGAAGTACAAGTTATATAGATATGTCATATATGGATGACTCTTTTATCAAGGAAAGTGACGTGAAATGCTACTGCAGGCTTCCATTTGAAGACACGCAGAGGAGAAGAGAAACAATACAAGTTTGGTTAATCATATTAGATTAATTAACCGTAGAAAGGATATACTAGTACGGATGAGGGAAAATTAATTAAATAGTGACCCGGCTCTTTTGGTTTATTAACACCAAGAATCTTATTACGAGGACATGCCAATTACCACCCCAACGAACTGTTTCGTTAGCTCCGTAGTAGTCGATTTATGCTTCAATTTGTTCTCCGCTAGATATGGAGGAGGAGTGTCTCTCAACCCTTTTGTGCCTAAACAAATTCTTGTTTCTTTCGTAAGGATGGCCAATGGGAAGAAATCGACGGTGACAATCAAACCAACTTGTCTTCCTACCATTCTTCGCAAACGATCTGTCGCTCCATTACAATATGGACAAGCTAATCTCCATGTGTAGTCCATCCAGACAACATCTCATAGGCAGGAAAATCACTTATGGTCCACAAAAGCATCGCCAGATCGTAAAATTCGCTCGCTGAACAGTCATACGCCCTCACCCTCATTGACCACAAATCCTTCAACTTTTTATCGGTTGTAGGAAAACATCCAGGGACCTTTTGGATGGTTCGACCAGGTATTAATATGGTCAAGAATAGTAACTCCTTGCATGCACATCTCCGGTGGCAGGTTGTATGGAGTAAGAAAGACTGGCCACAATGAATATTGTCTCCCCGACATTCGAACGGACTAAATCCATCTGCATAATCCGAGATACACATTCCGATATTGCTAGCTAAATCTGGATGTACTTTGTTGAAATGTTTGTGTTTTGCATCTGATGGATGAGTCTCACCATCCGGCTCGAGTATGTTCGGCATGCCATCTCATCTTTCCAGCAGTCTGCTCGATTGATACAATCTTTTCAATCTATCTGTAATTAGTAGGTACCACATCGCTGGTACGGTACCTATTACGCCCCTCGCCTGCGGCTTGAATCGCGGGCTTCTTGCAGAATCGACATTCTTCTAGCTTCTCATCATCTCCCCAATAGATCATGCAGTTGTCGATGCAAACATCTATCATCTCCGAAGGCAACCCAAGACTATAAACCAGTTTCTGAATCTCATAATAAGAATCAGCAGACACATTGTCTTCCTACTCTTTAAACAAGTCCCCCATTCGCTCATGCAACTTTCAGGTAGATTGTGATCAGTTTTAATATTCATCATTCTAGCAGCTAACGACAATTTAGAGAGACCTTTCTACAACCACCGTAGTGGTTGATTCGCCGCGCTTAACATTTTCAGAAACTTTTTGCATCTATATTAGGTTCTTCATCTTCATCATGAGCTACTTAATGCATCAGCTACCATATCATGAACCCTATCATAATCTACCATCTCCCCCGATGGTAACTATGTTCATTATGCAAATGATGATCAACCGTTCTTTTTCCTCGAAAATTGCTATTACTACTACTTGCTTCATTCTGATCATAATTAAAACCTTCTCCATGTTGAAACCAGATATAGTAATTTGTCGTGAAACCTCTATTTATTAAATGCTTCCAAACATTTTCACGATTTGCCAGTTTCAATTGTTGCATTCGACAAGGACGAACATCTTACCACTTTCGCATGTGTTGAATCTGCTTGATGTATAAATGTCTCCAGACCGCAAGGTATTCTTCTTTCGCCACTCTCCGCTAGCATCTCTATGCATATACATCCACTTCCGCGAACTCGTAAATAGTCCCGAGCCAGTCATTTTTCTTTCACGCTTTTTGTTGTTGGTGTGTTTAAAATGATGTTCAAACATCCATATTTATAGGAAAATTGAATCTGGTAGTTGTAATTTTGCTATGAATTTACTGACTAAAATTAATTAGGTGGGCAAAAAACGTGTAACACCTATAAAGTTGGTGGATTCAAAAATTTCTCGCTAAATATACCGCAAACTATTACCAGAAATACCACGAAAGTTTACACAGATTATTGAGGAAATAGTTTTTCCTCGTAAAATACTCATAAAATTACATCCACCACACAAACAGTTTTGTCGACGCGACAGGAAATAGCTGACTTTAGTTTTCAATGAAATTGTTAAACCCTGACGCAGAGGTTTTTTTCTTAATTTTCGAAAGCATGTGTTTTCTTGTAGTGTTTATCATCAATCGAATCACTGTACGCTCATGTTTTTATTTTTCTTATCAATGAATAGATGTCTTTACTTGTATGACTTAGATGTCTCAGATTTCTAAAAAGTGATTCGATTGATGGGATTTGGTATGATACTTGCGAGATCGATGATATCGATGAAGTTTATTTTCAAATCTGTCTTCTTAGAACGTATTGATTTGACACCATAAGCCGGATCACCACCTCATAGCGGTTGCCGCCATAACCCTCAGATTTCTAGACAATCTCCTAATTGTTCCAGAGCAACTAGAAAAGATTCTTTAACCAGAAAGAATTCTGTTCAGATGTAGGATACCTATCCCAAGTTTAACTCAATCATGTATGATGGAATCATCAAAGATTTGATCTTTTAACTCTGTCTGTAACTCTCTACTATAGGCGGGAAACAAAGAGAAGATGTGTCTGAACGATATATCCAGCAACAAGAAGAAGGAAAAGGATTGAATAGAGGACCTCACTTAACATTTGGCGATCTCCTATGTATCGATATATCAACGATGACTCATTATTTCGATGAATCATTTCTTCGACAGAAGAAGATTATGTAAAGACTTACCAAATCTCACTTATCAGATTCCTTTGTGGAAGACACAATTTTTCTGAAGAATTCGCCATGATATATCTAATCCATACATAATATCATGAAAAATGGATACAATTTTTGACTGCTACTTAGTATCCAAATAGGTCTGAAAAATATCTAAGAATATCAAATTTAGATATTTGTACCCTGTGGTAAAGAACCATGGCATATATGTTTGGAATAGATTCCATTTTGAGAGAGTTGAAAAGCACTATCTCGTTGAAAGGTTCTATCCATCTGCTCTTTGTCACGCATTTTTTAGGCAAAGACTCCTTTTTACTCTGTAAATATTTCTAAGAACATGGAGTGTGAATCAAACCCACATTTGAATTGAAATTGAGATACTGATGCAAGCTCTTCTGAATCGGATAGATTCATATCTGAAAGAGTTTGACAATACGTTCTTTCCAAATTTACTCTTTGTCCCTCTATTAGAGGTGTTCCAGAAATGTCTGCAATCGAGTAAATAGCTCTACGAACTAATGGATCGGATCGAATTGGAAAATGGAAAGATTTGTACAAGTTATACCTTCGTCCCCACTTTGTGGAAAATCTAGATATGAATATGTTAGATACCTGTGACTCGATTGACGAAGGTGAAAAGTATCTCTCCAAAAAGCATGTTTTATTTACCACCACACGAAGAAAATATTTTGTTGTGAATGAACAAGATAGTGAGGAATTGTCCATACGTAAAATCAAAATTATTGAGACGGGCCTTTTCCACATGAAAAGGAAATCTTTTGTTACAATAGAAGCAGAAGTGATGTGGATTATTCAAGAATCGAAGTCGATTTGCTGTAGAAAAAGAAGATATCAATGAACTTCTCTGAAATGGTTTCACGGATTCAGCCAATTGTCTTGATCGTGGGATACGATTGGGAAATAGGAATCCGTGTTATCAAAAGATTTCCTGTGATTCTTTCTAGTATGGAATGAGTCAATCATCCACTTTGTATCTTATTGAACAAAAATGGTGATATTGTTCCTCCATTGATCAAGAATTTCGATTTTGAGAAGTATTATGATCATCCAATAAAAGGGTTTCAATTTTTAAAATGAACGATTTGAAGACCTATTGATTCTAACAACTAATTCCAGGGTTGATCGTTCGACCTTTCAATTCATAGATGTAAATCTCAGACCTATGAATGGGGATATTCTAAACTCACAATGAAAAAGGAAGTGAGTTAGACAAAAGAGAAGTAACTTGGACAAAAACGAAGTAACTTGGACAAGAACGAAGTGACTTAGACAAATCTTTTTATCAATAACCTCAGACCAATCAATCGAATATTGATTAATACATAATCGATCGAACACTACTTGAAAACGGCTCGCCAGAACGAAATGTTTCAAATGCTCCTGGAATTTCTTGCTCCCATTGGACCATTTGTATCTATATGCATTAGGATCCCGATTTATGGATCTCGGTTTGAGAAAGAAAAATAAGAGGATCGAACCATTTCTTCTGACTCTTTTCAAATTCGATAAATGTTGGTTGATCGATCTTTCATTATAGTTCTATGATTCAGAGTATCATTTCCAATTAGATCCCTTTGAATTCCATATTTTAAGTTACATCAGGTTTTTCATTAAAAGAATCGATTCAATACATTTCTTATGTACCCATAGGGACTATATTGGAATTGATTTGAATCAGATTCGATCAATCTATATTGATTGACTGCCTCCATTATGTTGTTGCTAGCAAATACCACTCTTTTGGTTTTGGATCTTCAAAAAATATCCGCAGGAGATCCCGATTCAATTTTTTCTGATCGCTCGATAAAAGATTCATTTTCATAAAAAAATGGAGGTAGAACCAATAAAGATTTCTTTTCAATTCATCCTTGGACTTGAAACCTCTTCAAGAATTGTCTTTGATCCAATCAGAGGAATTAATAGAAAAGGCAAATCCCTTATGATACACCAGATCCTGCTCGGTTATTGATAGAGTGAATAGATCTGTCATTCTTGAAATCTCTCTGACTCAAAATCGTATGCAGCGGTATCCTCCCCTCTTCCGCTCATGGAATAGATGAAATAAATAAATAAATGGATTTTGTTCAAGAATGAAATCTTATTGGAACTGTCCATATCCAGTTCATCCTCGAACCGTATCACATCTCAGATCTGATGAAATAGGATGAAGACGGTATTTTGTAAATACATAATTATCTTGAATATATTAACTATTTCTTTATTTTCCGATTGGCTGGAAGGACAAAAGAAACATCTTGTTCTTTCTTCAACAATTTCTGATCCCTAGTGGACCTCTCAGTAGGATTCAACCCAGATGAAGTTATGACCATCCACGAGAAAAGAACTAATGGTTCTTGTAGAATTCCAAAAATTCTTCGCTCCGGAAGCAGATGATTATTCATTTGCTTTTCACGTTCGTGAATAGCCGCATTGAGGAATATCCAGAAAGGTATTTAGGAATCGGTCTGATTCTCTCTCTTCCTTCCGCTTGAATAAAGGAAGGATCCCAAAGAATCGATCTTTCTTTTAGTTGTTGAATCTCTCTTTGATTGATCAATGTGTGATAGTGATATTCTGAATCCTCATTACTAATGGAATCGAAAGGATCTATGAATTGATCAGAAGATCCGCTAAATAGGCTAGAATCCTGCACTTGAACGAAACTAGATCTTATAGAATCATATTGAATATTTGACATTTACGTACCTTGCTAAAAATCTATCCTTGTTTACCAACCACACATTGTCTATCCAAAACCAATTTCTCTCGATATTTTCCTTAAAAATCCGATTTCAGGCGGATGCTTCCCCAAATAATGAAGAGATCTTGGTGGAATTGCCACATATGAAATTGAGCACAATTTTGCAAAGAAATAGCCCGATTGTTTCTCGAGAAGAGATGGGAAACATGCTCAATATCATTTGATTGAATAGTTGACCCAGCTCCTTGTTGTTTGAAGAAACCCTCCACTTCAATTGGTATTTTTCACGAAAAGTAAACATGAGATAACAAATCCAGTCTTTCACTAAGATTTCGAATAGTTGTCCTGAATTCAAGTTGATTATGTTTCGCCTCTTATTCGAGAAAGACGATCAAACAATTCCCAATCATGGCCCTCTTGGATCGGATCATCCATATAATATACAAAAACTCCAGATATTTGATATCTTTCTCTTTAAATGGGATATCAATTCCAGCCGGTTTCATTAGATATCTTACAACAAAATCCCTCTTTTTCCGATCCAGTTCCTCCACCACCGCGAATATTGAATCAAACACTTAATCTCAAACTCAAATTCTTTATTATAACTCTCAATCCTTTAGAAAATAACTCAAAACTAAAGCTCTCTTATCTCACAAGTTATGCAACACTCTTGCATATCCTTTATATATACAACTAAGTTCCTAAACTCATTAGAAACCCTCTTATAGATAACTCTAACATATATTCTTTCTTAATCTCATAAAGTGGTAGCTTATTCCTAAGCTACTTCAAGTTTAAATCAACATTCTCCCCTTAAACTTGAAATCTTCTCTTGACACATCTTGCATCCCCGATTAACTCTCTCTCTCTTTAAACTTGATTCTCCAATGCTTTGGTAGTATGTCTGCCTTCTGTTTCACCGCCATATGCTCAACGCTACCAAGCCCTTTCGACACATTCTCTTATAAAATGAAACCTTGTGTGAATGTGTTTACTACGCCATGGAATACTGGATTCTTGGACAATGCTATTGCAGATTTGTTGTCGATTCTCATCACCACCTTATCACACTTTGATCCGAGCACCTCGCCAAGTAGATCATTCAACCATATTGCTTGTTTAGATGCTTCTGTTGCTATAAACTCTGCCTCACAAGAAGATAAGGCAACTATTTCTTGCTTTTGAGAGCACCATGTAATAGGGTTCCCACCGAGATAAAATATATGGCCTGTGGTGCTCTTTGCCATCTGGATCAACGCTATAGCTGCTATCACTGTACCCGACCAGACCTTCTTCCGATGCTTTACCAAACTTCAGTCCATATGACAATGTACCTTTC
Source organism: Brassica carinata (assembly GCA_016771965.1). Lineage (NCBI taxonomy): Eukaryota > Viridiplantae > Streptophyta > Magnoliopsida > Brassicales > Brassicaceae > Brassica > Brassica carinata. The sequence goes on along the minus strand of JAAMPC010000412.1, from coordinate 22,062 downwards.
AGATAGCGCAACACTTGCTTCAACGCAGCCTTGTGAGACTCCTTTGGATTATGCATATACCTGCTTAGAATACCAACACTACACGCAAGATCAGGCCTTGTATGTATTAAGTATCGCAAGCATCCAATGTTCCTTCGGTAATCCATCTCATCAACACTCGCTTCTTCTTCTGCTTTGCAAAGTTTCAGTCCCGCGTCCATAGGTATGTGTATTGCATTGCATTCCTTTAATCCAGCTTCTTCTACTATCTTTGCCGCATATTTCTCTTGGCTTAACACAATACACTCGCTTCTTTGAGTAACTTCTATCCCAAGGTAGTAACTCAACTTACCAAGATCAGACATATCAAACTTTGTTGCCATATCTCTCTTAAAACCAACTATCATGTCCATGTTTGAACCTGTCACAAGCAAGTCGTCCACATATACTGCTACAATCAAGAGACAGCCGTGCTCTTCCTTTCGATACAGTGACGGTTCCTTAAGGCACCGTTTGAAGTTTAACTCATGCAATACGTTGTTGAGCTTCGCTCCATGCCCTTGGGGCTTGTCTAGGCCATAGAGTGCCTTCCTTAGCTTATAGACTTTAGTCTCTTTTCCTTTGATGATGAATCCTCAGGCTGAGACACAAACACTTCCTCTTTAAGGTCACCGGAAGGAAGGGGGTCTTGACATCTAGGTGATGCAATTCCCATCCTCGAGAGGCCGCTATCCCAATAATGAGTCTCACGGTTTCTATCCGAGCAACTGGAGCGAAGACCTCATCGAAATCTATCCCAGGTTTTTGTATGTAACGTTTGGCAACCAACCTCGCCTTGTATTTATTGATGCTTCCATCAGAATTTCGCTTCACCTTGAAGATCCATTTTAGTCCAATGGCTTTGCAGTTTGGAGGAAGATCGACCAAGCTCCAAGTTTCGTTCTTCACTATTGATCTAATCTCATCTTCACAAGCATCTCCAAACTTTTAGCTCCTTTGCCTCTTCATAGTTCCATGGTTCCTCGCTCACCAACATTAACAGATGTTCACACTCAATCTCACATAGTGTCTCATACATCTCATCTTCTTCAGCAAGCAACTCGTAGTCTTCGAGGTAACTTGATGCCTTGGTCACATGCGAGGAACGCCTCAGCTCTACTGGTGCCTCTTGTTGTGAATTTTGAGTCGATCATAAACTTCTTCCTTCGCTTTGACATCTCCTTCGTCTTGAGAAATATCCTGATCACTAATTACTTTGAAACCAAAGTCTATCGCACTCAGACATATCTTGGTCTCTTTTCTTCTCATCTGACCACTTCCACCTTTGACTTTCATTGAAAACTACCTCTACTGACCACAATTCTCTTAGTTATTGACTAGTCGATAGCTTTTACTCGGCTCTGTTCCAAACACTTAATCTCAAACTCATTCTTTATTATAACTCTCAATCCTTTAGAAAATAACTCAAAACTAAAGCTCTCTCTTATCTCACAAGTTATGCAACACTCTTGCATATCCTTTATATATAAAACTAAGTTCCTAAACTCATTAGGAAACCCTCTTATAGATAACTATAACATATATTCTTTCTTAATCTCATAAGAAAGTGGTAGCTTATTCCTAAGCTACTTCAAGTTTAAATCAACAGCGAACTCCAGTTAGATTCAGGCATGATACACTTTTAATTATTGGGAGAACCCGAGTACTCTTCGGATCCCGAAACAGCTCTCAGAGATCTTTTTTCCTTTTGTAAGATACAGGAGCGAAACAATCAACCTATTGATATTGAAAACCCAAAAGATTCTTCCGATGTATCATTTATGGGTCCAATGGAATTCATAGGTATAGGAAGAAGCCCTTTCAAATAGAGATTTTTGCATTCCACCATATTTCGATTGTTAATACGATATAGAAGGGCCGCTACTACAAATAGTACTACACCCTTGATCGTAAAATATCGATTGCTTGTTGAACCATGTGAATTGCGCAAAGTAGGATACTAAAATTCGAGGGTCCAAGGGTTTTCTAAAACGTTCTTGGTGAAAAAATATGAATGAAAGATCCCACTGAATTGATTTGGATCCATGAATCTAAGAAATAGTGAGAATTCTTGATCTCTCTCACTATTTTTCTCAATTCGAAAATCCAGGATTTGAATTGATGTCCTTTCATTGATTCCTCCTAAATTGCATTGATTTATCCAAAAGATTTCATTTTTGGAATTTTGTTATTCACCATGTACGAGGATCCCCACTAAGCATCCATGGCTGAATGGTTAAAGCGCCAAACTCATAATTGGCGAATTCGTAGGTTCAATTCCTACTGGATGCAAGCCAATGGGACCCTCCAATAAGTCTATTGGAATTGGCTCTATATCAATGGAATCTTCTCATCATCTATACATAACGAATTTGTGTGGTATATTCATATCATAACATAACATATGAACAGTAAGAACTAGCATTCTTATTGAGACTAGAACTCATAAGGAAGAAAATCAATTTATGGATGGAATCAAATTTGCAGTATTTACAGACAAAAGTATTCGGTTATTGGGGAAAAATCAATATACTTTTAATGTCGAATCAGGGTCAACTAGGACAGAAATAAAGCATTGGGTCGAACTCTTCTTTGGTGTCAAGGTAATAGCTATGAATAGTCATCGACTCCCCGGAAAGGTTAAAAGAATGGGACTTATTCTGGGACATACAATGCCTTACAGACGTATGATCATTACGCTTCAACCGGGTTATTCTATTCCACCTCTTAGAAAAAAAATAACTTAAATCAAAATACTTAATAGCATGGCGATACATTTATACAAAACTTCTACCCCGAGCACACGCAATGGAGCCGTAGACAGTCAAGTGAAATCCAACCCACGAAATAATTTGATCTATGGGCAGCATCATTGTGGTAAAGGTCGTAATGTCAGAGGAATCATTACCGTAAGGCATGAGGGGAGGTCATAAGCGCCTATACCGTAAAAATAGATTTCTACGAAATACAAAAGACATATATGGTAGAATCGTAACCATAGAATACGACCATAATCGAAATGCATACATTTGTCTCATACACTATGGGGATGGTGAGAAGAGATATATTTTACATCTCAAAGGGGCTATAATTGGAGATACTATTGTTTATGGTACATAAGTTCCTATAATAATGGGAAATGCCATACCTTTGAGTGCAGTTTGAACTATTTGATTTACGTAATTGAAGTAACCAATTAGGTTTACGACAAAACCTAGAAATCGATCAATGATCCAATTTGAGTACTTCTGCAGGATAGACCTCAACAGAAAACTGAAGAGTAACGGCAGCAAGTGATTGAGTTCAGTAGTTCCTCATATAAAATTATTAACTCTAGAGATATAGTAATATGGAGAAGACAAAATTGTTTCAAGCAACCCACAGAACCATAAAGCCCTTGTTTCAAAGAGAGGAGGACGGGTTATTCACATTTCATTTGATGGCCAAAGGCTAATTGAAAGCTAAGCAGTGGTAATTCTAAAGATTCCCGGGGAAAAATAGATGTTTCCTACGTTACCCATAATATGTGGAAGTATCGACGTAATTTCATAGTCATTCGGTCTGAATGCTACATGAAGAACATAAGCCAGATGACGGAACAGGAAGACCTAGGATGTAGAAGATCATAACATAAGTTATTCGGCAGATTTTGATTCCTATATATCCACTGTAGTACTTCTACCATATATAGAAGAATTCCTATATATAAGATAAGATCCATCTGTATAGATATCATCATCTACATTCAGAAAGTCAGATGCTTTTAAGAAGCTTGTACAGTTTGGGAAGGGTTTTGATTGATCAAAAAAAATCTACTTCAACTGATATGCCCTTAGGCACGCCATACATAATATAGAAATCACACTTGGAAACGGTGGACAATTAGCCCATACAGCTTCTGAAAGAATGCCGACGGTTAAAAAGATAATTCTGATACTAAAAATACGAAAACTCCAATAATCTAATTGCTTAGAACATAAAACATAAAAGATTGAGACAGAGATACCATGATTGTTTTGATTAGACATAATAAACCCAATTACAATGTAGTAGTATTTTCTTTGTTCAATCAAAGAACATTAATATCGAATAAAACAACTGAACAGAAAATCAAGCGTAAGCAAATTCAAGAATCAAAGTTTTTTTTTACCTACATAATAAGTATGAGTGTACAATGTAGGAAACTGAGAATCAATCAAGAGATAGTAACCGCAAAGTGGTTTTCAGATATTGAAACTCCCGGAAAAAAGCTTTCAAAAACGGTTAGACTATATGTGAACAAAAAGTCTTTATAGTCCCTTATAAATTTATATTAATATTCTTTATAAAACTATATGATCGCTTTTTTGAGTATTTGTTATTTTTGTCTCAGCATATTGAAGCAGGTTTGGAGTTGCTGAAACTGAGAAAGATAAACAATCCAGATTTGTTTCTGAACAAAACTGCCTTAGTTGTTGGAGTGAAGTTTCTTGAAAAATAGATGAGCTTTATGATGAGTTTTTAGGTGACAAGGAAGGTTTCCAATTTGGAACAGGCTTTGACAAGTACAACATAGAGAAGAATATCAACTTCCTCTATTCGCTATTGCATAGAAGAAAAGTATTGGGTTGCAGTTGTAGTCAACTTGGAGAAGAGAAGTATCACAACATTCAATTGTGCAGTAATGAAATTCACAGATGAGTTTGGTCCCTTATGTAAATGCATATCGATGGCTCTCCCATTAATGATTCGTAACATCTTCAAAGATGTCAGCATGGATACAAGCAAGTTCTCGATAAATATTGTTTTGTAGGTGTCCCACAGGTAACTATCTCTTGATTGATTTACGTAATTGGAAGTAACCAATTAGGTTTACGACAAAACTTAGAAATCGATCACTGATCCAATTTGAGTACCTCTGCAGGATAGACCTCAACAGAATCTGAAGAGTAAGGCAGCAAGTGATTGAGTTCAGTAGTTCCTCATATAAAATTATTGACTCTAGAGATATAGTAATATGGAGAAGGCGAAATTGTTTCAAGCACCGACAGAACCATAAGCCTTGTTTCAAAGAGAGGAGGAGGGTTATTCACATTTCATTTGATGGTCGAGGCTAATTGAAAGCTAAGCAGTGGCAATTCTAAAGATTCCCGGAAAAATAGATGTCTCCCACGTTACTCATAATATGTGGAAGTATCGACGTAATTTCATAGTCATTCGGTCTGAATGCTACATGAAGAACATAAGCCAGATGACGAACGGGAAGACCTAGGATGTAGAAGATCATAACATAAATTATTCGGCAGATTTTGATTCATATATATCCACTCGTGTAGTACTTCTACCAAATATAGAAGAATTCTAATATATATAAGATAAGATCCATCTGTATAGATATCATCATCTACATTCAGAAAGCCGATGCTTTAGAAGAAGCTTGTACAGTTTGGGAAGGGTTTTGATTGATCAAAAAAAGAATCTACTTCAACCGATATGCCCTTAGGCATGGCCATACATAATATAGAAATCACACTTGGAAACGGTGGACAATTAGCCCATACAGCTTCTGAAAGAATGCCGACGGTTAAAAAGATAATTCTGATACTAAAAATACGAAAACTCCAATAATCTAATTGCTTAGAACATAAAACATAAAAGATTGAGACAGAGATACCATGATTGTTTTGATTAGACATAATAAACCCAATTACAATGTAGTAGTATTTTCTTTGTTCAATCAAAGAACATTAATATCGAATTCAAATTATAAAACAACTGAACAGAAAATCAAGCGAAGCAAATTCAAGAATCAAAGTTTTTTACCTACATAATAAGTATGAGTGTACAATGTAGGAAACTGAGAATCAATCAAGAGATAGTAACCGCAAAGTGGTTTTCAGATATTGAAACTCCGAAAAAGCTTTCAAAAACGGTTTATATGTAAACAAAAAGTCTTTATAGTCCCTTATAAATTTATATTAATATTCTTTATAAAACTATATGATCGCTTTTTGAGTATTTGTTATTTTGTCTCAGCATATTGGCAGGTTTGGAGTTGCTGAAACTGAGAAAGATAAACAATCATTTGTTTCGAACAAACGCCTTAGTTGTTGGAGTGAAGTTTCTTGAAAAATAGATGAGCTTTATGATGAGTTTTAGGTGACAAGGAAGGTTTCCAATTTGGAACAGGCTTTGACAAGTACAACATAGAGAAGAATATCAACTTCTATTAGGCTATTGCAGAGAAGAAAAGTATTGGGTTGGAGTTGTAGTCAACTTGGAGAAGAGAAGTATCACAACATTCAATTGTGCAGTAATGAAGTTCACAGATCGAAGTTTGGTCCCTTATGTAAATGCATATGCGATGGCTCTCCCATTAATGATTCAACATCTTCAAAGATGTCAGCATGGATACAAGCAAGTTCTCGATAAATATTGTTTTGTAGGTGTCCCACAGGTAACTATCTCTTGATTGATTTACGTAATTGGAAGTAACCAATTAGGTTTACGACAAAACTTAGAAATCGATCACTGATCCAATTTGAGTACCTCTCGAGGATAGACCTCAACGAATCTTGAAGAGTAACGGCAGCAAGTGATTGAGTTCAGTAGTTCCTCATATAAAATTATTGACTCTAGAGATATAGTAATATGGAGAAGACGAAATTGTTTCAAGCACCGACAGAACCATAAGCGCCCCTTGTTTCAAAGAGAGGAGGGCGGGTTATTCACATTTCATTTGATGGTCAGAGGCGAATTGAAAGCTAAGCAGTGGCAATTCTAAAGATTCCCCCGGGGAAAAATAGAGATGTCTCCTACGTTACTCATAATATGTGGAAGTATCGACGTAATTTCATAGTCATTCGGTCTGAATGCTACATGAAGAATATAAGCCAGATGACGGAACGGGAAGACCTAGGATCTAGAAGATCATAACATAAGTTATTCGGCAGATTTTGATTCATATATATCCACTTGTGTAGTACTTCTACCAAATATAGAAGAATTCTACAATATATATAAGATAAGATCCATCTGTATAGATATCATCATCTACATTCAGAAAGCCGTATGCTTTAGAAGAAGCTTGTACAGTTTGGGAAGGAGTTTTGATTGATCAAAAAAAAAAGAATCTACTTCAACCGATATACCCTTAGGCACGGCCATACATAATATAGAAATCACACTTAGAAACGGTGGACAATTAGCCCATACAGCTTCTGAAAGAATGCCGACGGTTAAAAAGATAACTCCAATACTAAAAATACTAAAACTCCAATAATCTAATTGCTTAGAACATAAAACATAAAAGATTGAGACAGAGATACCATGATTGTTTTGATTAGACATAATAAACCCACTTACAATGTAGTAGTATTTTCTTTGTTCAATCAAAGAACATTAATATCGAATTCAAATTATAAAAACAACTGAACAGAAAATCAAGCGTAAGCAAATTCAAGAATCAAAGTTTTTTTTTTTTTTTTTTTTTTTAGAATCAGAGTTTCCCATCAGAAATGCAGAATTATTATTATTAATTAAAATCAAAACCCTCACATGGCATTTTCGGATTCGTGACGAACAGCTTTCATAATCAACCCATCGTTATGCACCACCATTATCACCGGCGTGTTTCCGAACGCCCTCGCCATCGCCGTCAGTATCTCGGATATCAAATCCTTGAATTTTTCCGGAGCCAGATTCTCGCCGAATCTCGAAAATCGCCTCGTACACGCTATCGGTCTCTTCTCCCGACGCCACTTCCGATTCCACCGCCACCACGCGGTTGAGACCTTTCCGGAGCTCCGACGGCGATAACTTTCCGTCTCCGTCTAGATCTAGGATCTTGAAATAGTCGTCGGTGATGGATTCGAAGGCTTTTGTGTCCGAGATTAGTCCCATAAGAGTCTGGCTCGTGAATACCGTTTCGATCATGATCCGAATCTGGAAACTTTCCCTTGTTTGCAAGTTTTTCTTTTCTCTTTTTCTTTATTGTTCGCACACATACATGGGAACTCAATAGCGTAATAAATTGCTTGCATGTTTTGCTTTGCTCAAGAGAATAATAAAAGGCATTACATTTTGGACTTTTTTTTTTTCCTTTTGTCTCCAAATTGTTTATTGAGAAATTGTATTGTTTACAACAATTATCTTATAATTAAGTATCTCATTCGGTACATTTTGTATTTTTATCTTTACCTATTATTTTGTCCCCATATTGTTTTTTATTTCAGGTAAGTAAAAGGTTTGAATTAGCTCCAAAATAATCAATTTTAATGATAAAATAGGGTTTTGATAAATAAAAAATGATAAAATAGGGTTATTTCATGCTTCACCCAGAGAATTTGTTTCTGTTAAATATTTCTATGTTTAACAACAAAATTATTTTTTTGAAAACTTTGATTATACATTCTATAAATCATTATTTATGTGATTTTTTTTCTATTTTGACTGTATTAGATTTTAATTTGTTGGTTTTATTTAGATCATTCAGTTTTATTTATGCGCTTATATATTATTTTTAGGTAATTTTATATTATGTATTTCATTTAGACTGTGCAAATATGTATTTTTAATATTCAAATCAAAACTAGATTTATGCATTATGGTTTTTGGAATTCATCAAAAAATGATGTAGTTACAAATTTAAATTTTTTTTTTAAGTTCTCTTTTTATATCATGTTAACATTTTTTTCATTTTTGTGTTTATGTTTAATGTTTTATTTATTTATCTTTGTCAACTTATATATATTATATTGTGAAAAGAAAATACAAATATTTAAGAAGCTATCTGGCGGTACAATAAATGTTTGAAAAACAATATACTTCCAGGCACTTTTGGCTAAGCAATCCGCAGCCTGATTCCTTTCCCTAAACTCAATCCAAAGAGCATTGAGGGAGTTTATTCATTCACTCTCTTATATCAATCAACATATTCCCCAACTTCGTGTTTGATTATATCTTGTTGATAACATCAATAAGTCCTTCGCTATCATTCTCAAACCATATTTGACGCCATCCTTTAATCCATGCGAGTTGAAGAACGAATAGAAAACCTGCTTCTGCTTGAAAAGCACTGTGTATATTGGCCACTATGGCTGCACCTGATTCAATATGGTTTCCGTTATTCTCTGAGAATCCATCCAATCAAAGGTATGGGGAGAGAGTACATGTCAAAGTTTTTTAAATCAAGAGACAGAGACATAACGCCTTTCCATCAAAATGTAAAAGCCACAAAACAATTGATTTCATGTTGTGAAGAATGACCAGAGTGAGCAAACTTTCAGTTCGCCATCCAACAATAAGCTAAGCCTAAGATTGTGTACTAAATTCTAGCTAATCGACTTTTTGCGCACAAATAATCAACATTTTTTCTTGTAATTTGGGTGAGAAATGTCAAAATAACACTTAAATTAAAAAAAGGTGTAAGAAAACTCTGTCAAAACGTACATTATACATTTGCCTTCAGCAAGAAAATTTAGAGAATAAATGACAATTGCAAACATGGGAGAAGATGCAACCTCTAACAAGACTAGAAAACAGCAGTGCAGCAAGTGAAAAAAACTCGGTTATCCACAGACAGAAGAAATCTAATCTCATTCATTAAAGCCTGGCTGACTTTGCTGTGCCTTGGGCTGATAAATCACTTTCTTTCCATTCATCTCACCATAGCCAACTCCTCCTTCCCTATAGTATCCACCGCTGAAATTCCCACCTTGCGGTGCACCAAGCCATTGTGTTGGCGGTGATGGCAATGGGTTGTTGATATTTGCATTAGCAGCTTCTGTATAGCTTGAATACAATTGTTTGCTTCTGCCGTTATCTTCTACCGATGAACCAGTTCTGATTCCACCATGGTTCGGTTGTTTTACTACCATCTTGGAGTTGTTGTAGTAGTTCCGGTTATAGTCTGGTGATGGACCAGGATATCTCGGACCGTTGCTGTACATTCCTTGAGAGCTATTGTTATACTTTCCGGAATAGTAGTAGCTCGAGTCATCGCCATATGATTTCCTGTAAGAAGAGGAACCCGCTGCTCTTGGTCCACCGTAATGATAATTACCCGGTATATTTCGGTTGTATGAGTTCGGGTCAATTAATCCTGAAGCCGAACCAGTGGAAGATTTCATATTAAGGGTGTTTTTGATCAGACGATGAGCTGCTTCTCCCAGTGAATGCCCGGCTATAGCACCAGCCACTTGTGGTCTGCGCCATAGATATTATTATATGTATAAAAAAATTAGCTAATACTATGATATTCAAAATATCAGTCAGTAAAACCCCTCTTACCTATCTCGGGCTTGTCGGCGTCGGTTGCTATTGTCTTCGTGCCATAAAGCAGGAAATGGCTTTATATCTGCTGGCGTCAAGATCTGCAAATTTAAACTTCCACAATGACTATATATCCACTTGTTTTGCACTGAATATTCAGTAGATAGATAAATAAATTGGTGAGAGCAAAGAAAAAGACTAAAGATAACAATGACATTAGAGATAACAAGTCTAATAAAATTCTTCAAAACATTGAATCAAATGATAATTTCTCTTCTGTTTTTTAAATGCAGTGATGAACTAAACTGTTAATGAACTACTCTTTGGTGCAACATACCTTGTCCGGAATGATAGCTCCTCTTGGTGGTTCTGGGATATGAGAGTGTTTGGCAGGATTCAAGTATGTAACATTTCTGAAAGATTTATACGGAAAAAAACTGAGTAAATCATAATCGCATTCTAACAGTAACTTGCCAAGTACAAGAAAACGTACAAGGCTCGGTTCTGCTCAATGCATGGGAAGCCATTGACAGGGGAAACAACTCTAGTTTGAAAACCGTTCCTTTCACTAAACCACAGAAAACCGTTCATCCCTTGGCTGTAAACAAAAGACAATCGAGGATAAGACACATAACTTCTCGATTATTAAATTAGCCAATCAAAGCTGACCTAGCATTCGGGTCAATCATCCATGGAAGACATTCATTTGGAGGCAACTGGTGGTAGAAGTGGTAGTACTGCATAACCCGCTGGCCCAGTGGATGAGTGGGGTGTACGTATAACAAATCAAGCATCACGCTGTTGCGTTGCCGTTCTTCCACCTACGAGATTGATTCCCACATTGAATACTTAAATATAAGTAATATTTCAATTCAAGTTACCAAAACACAGTGACAGTAAAACTGATGGCTAGAGCAATCTAATCTGTAAAGCTACCTAATAGCTAACAAAAAAACATCCTGAAAGTCCAAGAATTTATCTTTCATAAAAAATATAGTTTCACTGGAGAGTATGTAGAATATGCATATGTATTTCGAGCGAAGAATCAGTTCAAACCGTTAGCGTTTCTTCAAGCTTCCTTGTAGATGCTAACAATAACTTCTCCTCAATGAAAGGAAGTTTCGCAATACCCTGGATCACAGCAAGTGCGAAACACACAACATCAAAATCTAAGAACACAATAAATAGTCTCATCATGATAACATTATCACTGTATCCAAAGCATACAGACAACAACGAACCTGCCAAGAGAAGCGCTTTCCATTCATGTCAATCTCAAAATCTGTAAATAAAATGATCGCTAATGAGTATCCACTATTGAGCAAAAATACATTGCACAACAACCATGTAAATAGATTCATTATCAACAATTACCAGAAGGGTAAAATTTCAGGATCGGAGATGAGGGATCAGTCATCAACTTCGGTATTCTCCAGGCAAAGCGTTTGAGCTGCATAAACAAAGAAACACAACTTACATCATTGCTGGCGCTGAAAATAATAATAATAAAGGTTCCACAAAAAAAGAACCTTGCAGCCGGCAGGGTTCCCATTAACTGATCAAAAGGTTTAAAGGGCTCTCCAATGAAAAATGTGATTTCCAAATCAGATAGATTCTTAAGATCTGAAGCAAATGGGGCATAATGGTATGGGTAAAACCTGAAACAATTAGAAGAAAGGGTCAGACTTGCATTGAAATTTGCAACTTAGTATTAACATCAAGGTCTTTCTCGAGAAGAGACCATCAGCCTACTATAAATAAATATTGCAGCATTTGAATGTATGGCTCTCATGGGAATAACATGATATATCAATGTATACTTATTGAAAAATTAGACTGACCATTGCCAAGAGCATACACCTTGGTAGTAGTACCGGCAAACCCAGCACAAACCTTCAACATATTTTAGTACCTACAAGGGAAAAGTAGGTCAGTAGACTTGATGACAGTCTCATGTCCTCTAAAACTGTCACAGGAGTCATTTCACAAAAGTAGTTCAAATCTCGCTATAAACCTCCTTAAAAGATAAGAGCTGTGTAGTGCTAAATTTGAGTGTCAAAAATCGTCAGGATGAAAGACTTAATGGGATGTCAAGAGTTCAAAATGTGCACCAAAACACATTTAGCACATGACTGACGAAACCTTTATTCCATTTTAGACGTATAATAACAAATCATCAGAAGGGTGACAAAGCTTACCATGTCTTGTTTGATTTGCTCAATTTCCTCTGGATTGGTCGTACTAAATTTCTCAGCATAATACCTCTCCTTGTAGCCGGCTCTCCCAGCTTAATCTACACAAAAAAGAAAGAGCAGTTTGAGGTGTACCTCCTAAATTATTCCCCAGTAAATAAAGAGAAAAACGTCTCTCCAGCTCACAGGCTCATACTGACAGAACGTTGCAACAATCTTACCTTATCCTCTATCGGTTCAGGTGGTATTTCAGATGGGTCTCTTCTTGATCTTTGTTTCATTTCTTCATTGTTTTCCATTGACTGAGTACCAACATTAGCACACCGTTAGCCACAACTTATGCAGTTTGAACATAACGGAAGAACACAATACAAACTCATTGATTAGAAATGGAGCTAGTTACTGCCTAATAAAGAGAACCATTCGCTCAAAAGCTAGCTTATAGGGGTGTATTCTATCCACTACCGGTACGAGGATTGGACTAACGCTATTATAGAGACCCAATCAAACCGCATCAGATGCTACCACACAGAAAAAGCGCAACAGTGTAGGGTAGAAACTAGAAAGGGATACCCAATAGTAGAGAGGCCCAACGTGGCTGCCAGTGCCAGACGATGTTGGTTCCAACATGGATTAGGCATGTGGCCAGTTATTAGGCCTTCTAAGGGTATGAGCACCCTACTTTTCTAAACCTTTCAACGGGTTACATAAGAGGAAATATGGAAATGGATAAGAATACCTGTTTTATCCGCGTCCTTTTCTGAAATATTTTATCTTCATTTGCCGTGACAGCTTGAATGAAATGCTCTACCCTATCTAGCAAAACCTATAAAAGAGAATGTCAATAACGGATTATTAAAAAGACACACGGTTCATAGAAATAATGCAGTTCGGGTTTTCATTAGTAATCATCTAGGCAGACAAAGCAATTCAAAATAGTTACACAAAGATAACAGACCATTCTCTACAGCTCATACGAAATAGGGCACTGAAGACCGAGATGCGAGAATGATGTGTGGGAGAAGGTAAAGAAACCCAATAGCGTACCTCACCAGAATCAGTTAGATAGCCTCCCATAGCTGTAAATTCCTTTCTGTAAACATGCATCAGCAAGTTTATAGCCCCCTGAAGTTGCAAAGGAACATAAAGACCAAAAAAAATTAAGCTAAAGACTAGTTTGTAAAATGCCTCGACGGCATTTAAGTGCATGAAACATGATACCGATTCTCCGTCCGGCTAATATTACAATCAGTAAAACAATCATGTGATGTATAACAACCAATGTATCAAGGAATGAAAAGATTCGATAACATGCATACCTCTCGAATTTCTAATGTAGGCATATGAGGCAGGAAATCATTGCCAACAAAGAAGCAAAGGAATACAAAGTCATCAATAATTCTCTCGAAGTTGATGGTGAAAGGAGGATCTGGGATGGCCAATTCATATTGCAGATATTCTCGCAGCACCCAGATGTTCAGGAACTATAAACACATTACATCAGACAGATATGAGAAAGCTCCAAAAGTTTAAAAAATGGCATGATGTTTAAATGCAGTAAGATATTTTGAGCATAACAAAGCAAACTACTTAAACCTGATATTTTTTCTTGTGGATTGGAATATCAGATGCTGCATTTGGGATACCTGATTTTCCAGGGCAATCTGCAGCAAAATGACCAGTTTGTCCACACACAAAACATTTCTCTTGTTGGCCAGGGTAAGTGATAACCTGGAGTGAGAAAGACGAGCAGTCATTTTGATTGACAGAGTATCAAAAATACAGAGCAAAGGGTGGAAAACAGATACCTCTCTTAAGATTGAAAAGTGAACTTCATGTGTGGCTAGAGAGAGCATTATCAAATCTGCATCCTGCACAATAACATAGAGTTCTTGGCAATAAGCAATCAACAATTTGTTGGAAGAAGCAAAATGGAAACAAAACAACTACGCTGTGGCTTGATACTAACCAGACCGTATAGACAATGCCGTATTTGGATCGAAACCAGGAAGACCACGTTGTAGAGCGAATGTATGACATTATCTTGTGTTCTCCTTCCCCGAACATTTGAATCAGAGAGAATCACCTACAGATAATAATCCATCAAGAGAAAAATTAACTTGAAAACCATAAGTAAAGGCTAAGTTAGAAGAATGGTATCAGACCTTAACAAATCTCCAACCAGGGTTACGATTTAACCTAGACTGTATGTAATACTGAAGAGCTACTGAGAGTACAGCCATAAACGGGGTCCCAGGAGTAATGACATTTGAATCAGAGGTTTCTGCCTTCTCTTTAGCAGACAAGATTTGCCCCCAATCTCAAAATCTTGTCTCAACATCTCTTCCTCAGCTTCCTATTCAACACCAGATAATAGTATCAACAACAATGACCCACGCAAAGCCAGGAGTAAATATATAAAAGAGAAAGAGAAAGAGACGATACAGCCTCTGCTGCGCCCTTTGCAGCTCTGAATCGCCGAGAACGCTGCTGATTCATCTTTGCTCTTGGTGCAACTCCATCTGCAACAACATCATCAGGACCAAGTGAAAGAGACAGAGAGGAGAAGAAGGAAGCAAAGATCATCTAACCTATAGCCAAGTAAAGAAGCTTCCTGGGACGCACTAAAGTAAATAGATGGTCAATGTACTCGAACACTGATTTGAATACATCATCGTATGTGGCAGGTGCAGGCTGCAATTAGTTACAAAATGTGAAAAATCTTCATTGAAATAAAATAACAGCACAACTCTTATTGCTACACAGACTCACTCCCATCCATAATATCTACTCCAATTCATTTCAACAAGATCATCATCATCATGTCAGTGATTTCATTTCTCATACAAGATAAAGCTGAAAACCCTAAAACCGAACCTTCAGGATTTTGATCGATACCATAAGAACAATGATATCTGACCCGATTCTTCCTCAACGACGTCGCTAATTGACTTGGGGTATCGGTCGGCGAGCCATCTGTAGAACGCTGGAACTCCCATGGCGATGAGATTTTGAGAGAGATCCGATCCGATGCTTGCTCCCGATCAGTTTATGGATACTTACTTAACTATGATTTCATTCTACAGAAGAACTCTTTTTTTCTTTTTTTACTAGCCAGCTTCGCTTTGGGCTTGGTGGTTGCGGCTAGGGCTAATATTTAGTTTTGCTGGAGCCTTTAATGTTTACCGAAGCAAGTGGCGAGACTTCAACAGGCCGGCTTTATTTTTACCCACGGCTTTAACTGTGTAACTTCTTTTTCTTCTTGTTCACCGTCTCAAAGATCTATTTATTAGATTATCAATTTGTAAAGAATTTTATAGATTTTGGATGAAGTCCAAATATCTTAAACTCTAGTGTTATTCAATTAAGTCTTTTCAGAAATATCTTAAAGTCTGATGCTATTGGTTTATGAATTTATAATAAGTAGTTATAAGTTTACAAAATTTAGAGTTATTGGATTCATTATTTTAGAATGTCAATAAAAGTTTTGTCATGTTATTCAAAATTTAGAAGTTTACAAATCTGTTGTCATTGGATTATTGATATTTGAAAACTTTCATCATAAAATATGTTTATCAAAGTATTACTTTGATCCAAAAAGTATTACAAATAGATCAAGTATTGTCAAAGTCTTTTTATAATTAACAAAACTTAATTACCAAATACACACAAATCTGTAGCTATAATGGGGTGATTCGTAGTCACAGTAGGTGCCGGCCCACAACTCTATTTATTTCTAAAGCACCAAATTCGTGAGCAATCGCTTTAAATTTCAAACCACACTCTTGAATAACTCATACCGCATGTTGCTTGCAGAGCCAAATATTCAAAGCAATTTTTTAGTGCTTTCCATAAAATTCTACAAGAATAAAATTTAAAGAAAGTCAACAAATTTTTTCACAAAGAAAAATTTTAAAGTTACGTTTCTTTACCAATCGTAACCAATATGTCTTCACCATTCAGTTGTCGTCGCCTAAATTGTAACAAGTTACTTCTTCTTTCTATCCATGTATCACTATCTTCTATATATTAATCAAGCATTACAACATGTTTATATAGCTAAGTGTCATCAATGATGATTATTCTAATTCTTACAAAAATATGTTGATCCACATAAACATATACCCTGCTACAAACCTATTATGATCCTCTCTTATTACGTGGAAACATGCAAGGGTGTTTTCGGTAAGTAATTTTATTTTGCTACAGAGAACTAATGTTTAAGCATGTGGGTAGAAAGTTAATATTGGATGCTTTTGGGTATATTGACCTAATTCTCTCATTAAACAATCACATTAAGCATATAATAAAAACAATTAGATTTTTTTTTATATGTTATATTTTGAATTTTTTAAAATGACTATAAATTACTAAAAATGGTAAAAGTCTCACATTAAAAAATTTATGATCAATGGTTTATCTTTTTTGTTTAAGCAAGATACAAATGATCATATATCATGTGGGTGGACGCTCGATACACGATCGGATTTGTATCGGATATTTCAAGTATAGGTATAACCCGCTCGAAATTTCTACACTGAAGCGGGTTCAGTATTTTATGTTCGGTTCAAATATTTTGGGTCGGTTTGATATTTAATTTTGAAGAAAAAATAAATAAATTATTCATTGTTTAAGTTTTTGTATTTTAATATATTTTAATTTAAAAAAAAAAGTTAAAAGATTAAACTATTAATAGGTTTGGAGATAAAACTTTAAAAATAGAAAGACACTAATTTAGTTGTTGTTTTAAAATTTTAGATGTAACTTTTGTTAATGCAAGAAACAAGAACTTGATATGTATTTTAAGTGAGTAACAAATGATTTTGTCAATAATTATATGTATATTATCTAATTTTGAGCAATAAGAATCATTAATATAAATATTTTGAATAAAATGTGAGAAATCAACTAGAAATATAGAGTTAAGTATACTTATGTTTGGTTATCTTCGGATATCCATTCGGGTTCGGATATTACCCGTTCGGATTGAGATATTACCCGAATTGGTGAAATAAATCATTTGTTTTGTTGTTCTAATTAGATGATTTTTAGACCGACCTGATGAATATATATTCTATAACAGCTTGATATATTAGATTTGAACACTAACTTGTTAATATAGTTTGCCAGTGATTTTTTTTCAAAATTTTGATTCTTAGATATGTATATGGAGTGAAACTAATTTTTACAGATGTCCATTTTTTTTTAATTGACACTTATATAATTTACTGAACTCATAAAAGAAGTTAAAAAAAGAAACTTAACTCATATCAATGAAACAAAGACAAGAAACCAAAGCACAATTCTATAGAGGTAGAAAATGAAATCACTTATAGAGAGTCAATAGAACTAATCGAGCGAAAAACCCTCTTCACATTATACAATCGATGTTTCCTATATTTGGTGATTTATCAGCCACAAAACTTAATTTCGCTTTTGTGCATATGAAGTCTTAAAATATTAAAATGAGATGTAATAATGCTAACTCTTCAACGACGATGATATATTTAAGAGACCAACATTTGTATTCATCATTTTATAATCGATAAAGAATGTAGTGTTGCAAAATGTTAAAATTATTTCATAAACAAACATTATTATAAGAACTCACCACGCCAAGATGCAGGGTTATCATCTAGTTTTTATTAAACTACTATCAAATTAATTAGTAGGATACAAAAGAATATTTTTATTTCCTTAAATAAAAGCTACGGAATTACCTAATATGATTAACATATATACGACAATTAATGATTATAAATCATACATATTTGATAACAATTTTGTATTCTCTTGTTTAATTTTATATTATTAAATGAAATTAAAAAATTATTAAGCAATAAAAATTTTAGATTTTTTCTTATATGTTATATTTTGAATTTTTAAAATGACTATAAATTAAAAAAGGTAAAAGTCTCACATTGAAAATTTTGTGATCAATGGTTTAATTTTTTGTTCAAGCAAGATACAAATGATCATATATCGAGTATGCTCGATCCGCTCGGGTTCAGATAGGACATTTAATATTTTCGGTATTTTTGTACAAAAATATAGAAACCGCTCGTATTTTTAGGATAGAAAATGTTCGGGTATTTCTACACTTCGTATTTCTACACTTCGGTCGGTTCAAGTATTTTATATTCGGTTCAGATATTTAAATTTTAAAAATAAAATAAATAAATAACTCATTGATTAGGTTTTTGTATTTAAAATATACTTTTAACTTAACTGGTTTTCTAATTTCTAAAATATTAAACTATTAATAGGTTTGAAGATAAAACTTTCAAAATAGAAATACACTAATTTGGCTATTGTTTTGAAATTTTAGATACAACTTTTGTTAATGCAAGAAACAAGTGCTTGATATGTATTTTAAGTGAGTAGCAACTGATTTTGTTCATAACTATATGTATATTATCTAATTTTGAGCAATATGCATCATTAATATAAATATTTTGAATAAAATGAGAAAACTAAACTAGAAATATAAGGTTAAGTATACTTATGTTTGGTTATCTTGGGATATCCATTAGGGTTCAAATATTATCCGCTTTAGGATATCGAGTCTCTCTAAATTTAATAACCGTCGTATTTTACTATTTCGGTTCAAATTTTCTGATTGGATTCATATACTGGTTTGGGTATCGGATAAAATGTTCAGCCCTAATAAATCATATGAATATGAAGTCTCATTAATAGATTTTAATATTTTATATATATATATATAAATATATATATTAATATCATTTGAAATAAATTATATACTATATAAAATATGTTAATTTCAAAATTTGCAGTGAAAAATTATTAAAATCTTAATATTTTAATTTTGAAATTTGTATTGAAAAATCTCACATTAAAAGTTTTGTGATTAACAGCTTAAATTTTTGTTACAGCAAATATACAACTGTTAAAAAATCATATGAGTAGGAAGTGTCAATAATAAATATTTATATTAAAATATACTATGTTTCTATGTCAATATCACTAAATTTTAATTTATACCATATCATTAAAAGTATTGATTTTGATTTATGTGCTTACTCTAATGTATATACTTTTATGCATACAAATTATTTTTAAATAGGTGGTTTCTAATTTCTTATTTGATCCTCACAATTCCAAAAATACACTTCTTCAAATCGAAGTGATTTTTAATATTGAAAGCACTATATATTATTCTATTCAAATTAAATAATTTAGTCTTGATTTATATTCCTAACATGCTTTTAATGAAATATCATGATAAGATTTCAATAACCTTCTTTTGAGTTTGTTCGAAGAATGAGAGATTTGATCATTTGTCTAATATTTGTTTCTCCTTAATATCCTATCTAACTATTATAATTGTAAGAATGAGAGATTTGAACTATTCTTTTTCTGGTTTATCATTTGATAAATCAAAGATTTCTATCTTATACATAGTTTACATATATTAGAATGACAAATTATTATATATATTTTTTATCTGTATATTCTTAGAGGGTGTATTGAACTAAAATTTTTAGGAGATTTTGAGTTTTTAACTAGATTCATTATTCAACTAATGATTTTAAGAAAGAAAATTCAAATCATGTGTTATTGATTGTGGAATTTATGTAAAGTCACTAAAAACAGTTCCAAATTCCTTGCTATTCGATCACTAATTTATAAAAGCTCTCAAATCTAGTGTTATTCAAACCTAAATAGTATTTTAAGCAAAAAAATTGTAAACAGGATTTCAGAATATTTTGCATCCATTTCTTGTTGAAATTAATTCATACGAATCACATCTATTTAGGTCCAGGATTTTTATCCGAGATCCGGATTCGATCAGAATTCGATCGGATCCGATCCGAAAATTGGATATCAGGAGGGACGAATCTGGATCGGATAATAAAATGTTGGATCCGTCAAAACGGATCGGATCCGAATATCTTGATTTTTAGTCCGGATATCCGGATCCATAAGTTTTATTAATAACTATTTCAAAATAATAATATCTATATATAAAACTAACTTTATTTAATATATTTTTATTTTATAATAGCATATGTAAATTTTATGTAAATTTTGTAATATTATACATAGAAATAATTAAAAACATTATATATTTTTATTTTTAAATTATTTTTAATATTTAATATATATTATTATTATTATTTTTTTATTTTAAAGATCCAAATTGGATCGGATATCCGGGATATTACAATTTTAGAAGGATATCCGACACCCGGATATCCGAAACTCGGATCCGGATAAGGATAATAAAATTATGGATCCGTCGAGATAAGAATCCGGATCTGATCATTAAAATTGTCCGGATATCCGATCCGTCCAGACCTACCTCTATTGGTGTTATTTGGAGAAACTTTAATTAAAACCATTACAGAAAAGAATTTCAGAGATGATCACTGAAGCCCGAGAGACCACTCCGGCGAGAGGACCGCCGCCGTCAATCAGACGCCTAGGAGAAAACGCAGTAGATAAAAGCTATGGCAATAGAACAACCCAGATTTTGTTCGATAACTTTCATTCTGCACAAAATTTTCACTTCTTCTTATGATAAAATTTCAATCTAATTCTTCTTCTTCTTCTCAATTGTTTTCATTCTGAAAAGTGTTTTAGCTCCCAGTGGTGTCACCCCTTCAAATTGGAGGTGATCTCACTGATTTTCTTGAGGTACCAATGATTAATTGACACATAATACATTGTAAAGGTCTCTGTTCTAATTCTGGAACTGGGTTCTGTTGATGAATCGTAGTGAAACTTGTGTAACCAGTATTGTTGTTTGGAAACCCTTCATGTTCATGTGACAGACCAGCCCATTCTTCTTAATGCTACAGTGGGAGGTGTCACCAAGCTTGCAACCGATGAGCTATTGTCTCAGACAAATCAACAGAGACATGCAGCGTAAGGATGATATATGGGATGGACCAAGACCACTTTACTTTATCAGCCTTCTGAATCTTTGATAGATGAGTTGTTTCTCTATATAAACATGTCTCTAGACTATTGATTGATTTGGTCTTCTTCCTTTGTTATTTCAGAACCTAAATGTTCTTGTTTAAGATTTGTCCAAAAGAAAATTTCTTGTTTGATCATTAACACAACTGCAGACAAACAAACGTGTTGCAAAATGAGTGGATGGATAGAAAGATCCATATGTCCTAAGCTCAGCAACAATGAATCTCTTGAGATCACTAAAAATTCATGAGCAAACAAGTAAGAATGTGATGAGGTCACCACTGAAGGCATCAGTTCTATGTCAAAGTTGCGAGGGAAGAGTTGAGTTAAAGTTGTGAGAAGAGTGGACGCTCAAGGTTATTTGCCTATTGCTACAAAAAATTTGTCATCAATATTTTTTAATTCACGTTTGCTCATTTGCCAATGTAAATTACCCAGAGTACTCTGCAATTTTAGAAAAGAGTCACACAAAATCACCAATATATTTTCATTTTACTTTTAAATTCTACCAAAATGACCTAAATATCTTGATATTTTATATTCGGTTCAGATATTTAAATTGGTTCAAGTATTTTATATTCGGTTCAGATATTTAAATTTTGAAAATAAAATAAATAAATAACTCATTGATTAGGTTTTTGTATTTAAAATATAC
>JAAMPC010000411.1:0-29106 GCA_016771965.1 Brassica carinata | reverse complement strand
ATTATGCTTGGTTTTCATAAAGTGCTAACTTACTGAAAAAAGGATCGTTTATAATTGAGATTGATGTAAGTCGTACTCTTTAGCATGAATAGCTAATTTTCATTAGAATGTTCTAATAATCACTCAACCCATAGATTACCAAAAAAAAAATCACTCAACCCATATATGATATTATCTTGCTAAAAATTGTTGCAGACTTTGGTCAAGCGAAATTAGCTTCTCATATCGCTAAAATTAATGATCCGATAAGAGGAGGTTAATGTTGGGACGATTATTTGCGTAGGATACTATTATGCCTTGTAGGGATCCACATGTTAGGTAGAGACACTCTCGATTCGTTACACGTGAGGTGTCGGTTCAGAATTTTGCTTTGAACCATGCAATTTGACGCATATGTTAATACCTTCTTGCAAATTAACTTATACAGTTATACCTAATACATATGCGGGTGTTACGTATATATATATCCACTTGGTTATCGAATTGATCACACTATGATAACGTTTGTCCAATTTACTATATAAATACGTATTGTGACGAAAATACTTTTTAACATAGTATATACGTGCTTTAGAACATCAGAATGTTGTTTTAGAGCATCGGGTTCAAATCAGAATATTAAAAATGATAATTAATAAGTTCCAATCAAATGTAAATCGAACTATCTAAAAATAGTGGTCATGAGAATATTTTTCAAATAGTTTAGTCCCAACATCACGTTTTTTATGAGGTTTCCTTCTTGTAGAAGTTACTAAGAACCCTATTCGGATTCTTCATATTTTCATAACTAAATCCTGATGCATGCATACGCCGGGGACATAATCAGGACTCAAGAATGGACTCAATTTAAATATTCTGAATCAAAGAAATATCATATAAGGTATTCGATCAACTTGGATGGTTAATAGATCAGGGATGAATATGTTTTTCACAAAAGGTTATCTGCAAATCATTATTGGATGGAAACTTATGACACTTATGACGGAATCAAGCTTATGAATATTTTCCACAGAATTTGTGAGTCTCTGAGGAATATCTGTTAGTGATGGCATTTAATAAATTTCAACAGCTATAGACTGGGGCTGGAATTATTATCCGAGATCCGGATCCGATCCGAGATCCGATCCGGATCCGCTCCGAAAATAGGATATCCGGATCCGATCCGGATCCGATCCGATCCTAAAATCACGGATCCGACGGATCCGGATCCGAATCCGATATCTCGATTTTAGGTCCGATATCCGGATCCGATCCGTTGTTTTTAAATATATTAAATTTAAAATATTATTAATAATTATAGTTCGCTTATTAATATTTATACATAAAATTAATCTTATAATATTATATTTTAATTTTAATAATATTATATGCATAAATATATTTATAAATTTTGTAAAAATATTTAATTTATGTAATATTTATAGATTTTTTGTATTTTAAAAATATTTTTATTTTTTAATTATTTTGACGGATCCGATCCTAATCCGGATACCCGGATATCATGATATCTAGACGGTATCCGGGTACCGGATATCCGAAGACACGGATCCGATCCGATCCTAAAATCACGGATCCGACGGATCCGGATCCGATCCGTTGTTTTTAAATATATTAAATTTAAAATATTATTAATAATTATAGTTCGCTTATTAATATTTATACATAAAATTAATCTTATAATATTATATTTTAATTTTAATAATATTATATGCATAAATATATTTATAAATTTTGTAAAAATATTTAATTTATGTAATATTTATAGATTTTTTGTATTTTAAAAATATTTTTATTTTTTAATTATTTTGACGGATCCGATCCTAATCCGGATACCCGGATATCATGATATCTAGACGGTATCCTGCACTTGATATCCGAAGACACGGATCCGATCCGGATCCTAAAATCACGGATCCGACGGATCCGATCCGATCCAGATCCCGAATATCCCGGATATCCGATCCGTCCCACTCCTACTATAGACTATAGTTTAGTAGTAGTTTACAGTCTATAGCTAAAAGAAATTAATTAACGAAAATGTTCGCATTGGCTGATGATGCAATATTAAAGTTGTAACTCGTAACCGTTAAAGTAACGAGCTAGCTGATGATTTGTTTGACAATATTTTTATACAGAGTATGGGCTTTCGATTGTAATCAAACGGTTATTAAACCTTTTGAAATTCTGGATACTAGTGCTCAATAACTAGACTAAGGAACAAAATAACATTTTCTTTTTGAAAGAACAAAATAACATTTCTAACTTACTATAATACACATAAGTACTCACGCTAAATAGTTATGAACTAAAACTCATGATTTTAAAGCAAGTAAACTAAGAAAATAATTAACTAGTAGACTAGCGTATGCAGAAAGTGTTTCTTGTAGTTTCATAAACCATAAAATCATATCTCAACTTTATAATTTAATACATAATATCTACTACCAGTTTGTTTAGTTTCCTTACAACATCAAGCTAATAAGAAATTTTAAAAAGAAGAAAAAATTATCTGTTGATAAAAGAAATAATAGTATATTTTGATTGAGAGAAAATTGGTATTATATTAACTTTTAGTACAGGAAGATTACTAATAAAAACAAATTAGGACCAGCAACAAAATAAGAATAAATAAATAGAGAAGGCATATGGTGTTAATGGGAGGGGACCACGATGGCTGTTGCTGGGAACGGTGCAACGCTAAAAATTAAACTTAACGATCGGTGAGAGCGGGAAAGCCGCTATATGGAACCCACTAACCATATAGTAATAAGAGACCCACACTCAAATGGGTTCCAGCGTTCACACACCACAATATCTGAATTTTCTTTTTCCTTTTTAGCCAAGTTAAAATGTTGTTCAAAAAATAAAGTTTCTTGTTTTTTTTTTCCTATAATAATTTGTTACTATAAATACAGACCATACCACACTTCAGCCTCTGTCTCTCTCAAGCCCACACACATACATTCTCACTCTGTTTTCAAAACTCAAATCTCTTTTTCTCTCTTTCAAGCAACAAATGGGTAAATTGTTGAGTTAGTTAGATTAATACACTAACACATGTTTCTATGTTTTACATATCCTCATCTGTCTTTTCTGTTGTTTTCAGTAAGATTCACTGAAGAAAACACAAAACATGTGGACAAAGAAACAGGAAATAAATCAAATACGGATGTAACGACGACAAAGAAGAAAGTTCTTCAAGATCTTATTATTAACAATGGAGGAGGACTAATCAATTCATGGGTTGATTCCATGAGAGCTTGTTCTCCTACTCATCTCAAATCTTTGATGAAACAAAGCTCTTGGCTCGTACGTCAATGATTATCAAGCTCTAATTTCTGGTTATCTGTGTTGTTTTTTTCTCTTATAATAAATGAGAACTGTATAATTTTGCAGAAAGAACATCCATCAGCTTTAGATATGTTCGAAGAGATTCTTCATGCTTCTGAAGGAAAACAAGTCGTTATGTTCTTGGATTATGATGGCACTTTATCTCCCATTGTTGATGATCCAGATCGAGCTTTCATGTCTAAGCAGGTTCATTTCTAAAATTTAAATATATATAACAAAAAAAAAAAGAAATGTACTTATTTAAAATGTGTTATGACTTTGTCTCTTTTTGGTCTGATTTTTAGATGAGAAGAACAGTAAGGAACCTAGCAAATTGTTTTCCGACGGCCATAGTTAGTGGCAGATGCAGAGAAAAGGTGTATAAGTTTTTAAATAACACGATTTATTAGTAGTGATTAAATTTATGTTGAAGCTAATTATAATATTTCTGATACTTGTCAGGTTTATAATTTCGTGAAATTGACCGAGTTGTATTATGCTGGAAGTCATGGAATGGACATCAAAGGGCCAGAGCAAGGGTCCAAGTATGAGGAAGTAAGTTTTTTTTTTTCTCTAAACTTTTTACATAAATAATTAGTTGATATATTTTTCTCAATTTTAATTGTTATTAATAAAAATTACAGGATAAATCTCTTCTTTGCCAACCAGCTACAGAGTTCCTCCCCGTGATCGACGAGGTCACATTCTCCTTCAATATTCAGTCTATTATATTTGAATAATAAGAAGAAACTACTTTATTGTTACTTACATTATTAGTTTATATATTTTGGTTCAGGTGTATCAGAAATTAATGGAGAAAACAAAATCAACTCCCGGAGCCAGCGTAGAGAACAACAAGTTTTGTGTCTCCGTCCACTTCCGACGTGTTGATGAGAAAGTACGATCATATTCTTTTTCAATATTCTGTTATTAATACGCAATTAACAAAAACATTAAATTTATTTATATATTGACAGAACTGGAGTGATTTGGCTAGTCAAGTTCGATCAGTAATGAAGGACTACCCTAAGCTTCGTCTTACCCAAGGAAGAAAAGTAAGATACTAACAACTAATTAGTTCCTACTTTTTAACGTGACTAGAGTTTATTTTCTCAATTAACGGGTTTATGTTTTGGTATAATCGTTCAGGTTTTGGAAATTCGTCCAATCATTAAATGGGATAAAGGCAAAGCACTCGAGTTTTTATTAGAGTCACTTGGTAAAATCTTGATCTACTAATTAATCATGAGTAATATGATTAATGTTGAGATCAATAGTTATTAATTAAAAGTAGTAATGGCTTGTGTAGGGTACGCTAATTGTACCAACGTTTTTCCCCTTTACATCGGCGATGATCGCACAGACGAAGATGCATTTAAGGTATATATAAAGAACCTCGTAGTAACTGTACGATTCAAAATTAAATATATCTTTCGATGATCGAAATAAATTTGATTTAAATTGATGCAATAGATACTAAGAGAAAGAAGACAAGGTCTTGGCATTCTTGTTTCCAGATCTCCAAAGGAGACTAACGCGTCTTACTCTTTGCAAGAGCCTGATGAGGTAAATTGATATATATATAAATTCGATATAAATTATTAAGTTCATATTAAGTGTTTTACAAGTCTTTAAACAAATGCTGTATATTGTGCATATATCATAAGCTGACTACATTTTTTTCTTTCATAAATATTAACAGGTTATGGATTTCCTGCAACGGTTAGTGAAATGGAAACAACTGAGATCTGGAGCATGATTAGAGCTATAAATAAGAGGGATCTCTTTTTAATCTTGTTAATCTAGTTGTCCTCCTGCTCTTGTTGTACTCAATGTATCTTTGACAAAAAAATTTGTATTGAATGCAAATGTAAAATTTCTTTTTAAAATATAGATCTATTCTAAGAAAAACATTTTATATAATCGATCATATATTGGAATAATATACAATTTATCTCTACGCGTGAATATATATATACGTGACCTATATCTAGATGTCGTTGTGATTCTAAAAATAAAATGAAGCTAATTGTATAAGTATTATTTTCACTTCAGTTCAAATTTAAAAGATCAGTCCACATTTCAATATTTCCTAATGATTTCCCCCCATTTAAAATAGAAGCAACTAACTAAATAAAACTGGTTTATTTATATATTTTTCGTCTGTGCAGTTCAAATAGTCATTTTAGTTTTTATGGAGTGAACATCTCTAGTTAAGGTTTTTTTGGGCAGTCTTTGTTTATATTATTGATTAAAGCCACGGTTTTCATAGATTATAGAATCTTTAGATAAGCGAAGCTCATTGCATGGAATCTATTTGCAAAGAAGAAAGAATCCTTTCATTTACAAAAAAAAAGGAATCCTTTTATTTGATTATTAGAAATTATCAGAATAAATGGAATATTCTATTAGGCAAAACTTGGGTGGGAAGATAGCGTCAAAGGGACTCGACCTATGATCGGATCTTTGCTGCTAAGCTTAATTAATTAAGACTTACTTATATAGTTAACTGTTTTAAGTAGAGTAAATAATTCCTAATTATACGTAACCAATTACATATTTTGGAAGGAATCTTTATATAAGTATATTATAACTTGTCTAACTTTACGGATCCCAATAAAACTTCACCAATAAGAGAATCTCTCTGACAGCTCAGCTAAATATGCTTTAAAGTCAATATCAACAATTTGTGTAACCGAGACCTCGTTCATTTTCTTTTCTGGTCACTACATGTTTTTTTTTTTGTAAGCATATCCACAATAATGCTGTCATTTCATTTACATTATAGGCATTTTTTTTTTTGAGAACAACATTATAGGCATTGCGCAATGACTTAGTAACTTTATCGGATTGATTTTCCATTGTTTTCACGAAGAGCTTTTGTAGTAGGTAGTCTATATCAAGATAATATATATAAATATATTTAAAAATTACTATAAGATATATTTACAAAACAAATTTATATTTATTTAATTCCTGAATTTATTGTTGGTAAGCTTTTAATAATTCCTGAATATTTGAATTGTCATGGTCACATATCCCATGTGGTCAATTCCCAATACTTTGACTCATAGAGAAGATGAAAACTAAGACTTTTCAATCCATTCCTCATAATTAATGTAAACAGAAAACAACTAAGCCTAATTAAATAATATGTTCGAAGGACCAACTTGATTGACTTCTTATATCCTATATACATCGACCTAACTATAAGTGTATGTAGCCATGAGAGACAAGAAGAAAATCTTTTGTTAATGATTATAAATATGATAACTAGATAAATCATTATCGTTAACTAGGCTTTCATTAGGGTTTTGGTCTCACGTTATTGGCTGTCTACTTTTGAACAAACCATACTTCACCCGTATCCCCCGACATGCCACAAGATCATTATGAGATTTGGTGGCTCATTAATTTATCTTTTTTTAACTAGTTTAAAAGCTCCAAAATAACCATTGCAGTAATAATAATTTTATATGAAACGCGTATATATTTTTAACAACCCTAAGTTCTTAGGGATGTCCCCTATGCGATAGAAAATAATGAAAATTCTTAAGCCGGCCCGTGAACTGTGAAGCTTGTCCGATATTTTCCGATCATCACATCTCGTCGACACGTTTTGATCACTAGATTTAGCTAATTTATTTTCTTTCTTGTCGTTCAACTTATTCAACGAACCTCGTAGTATTTAATTTAGAAGATTACGTAAACCCTAATTTGCTTCTATTAATGAGGGGATCAGCTCTACCTCCGAATCTTTCATAGAATTATAGCCTTATACTAACAAAAAAAAGAAAGAATTATTGCCTTATAGGCTCATGATGCGTCTGGAAATTGAGTCGTTCGGCAATGGTTTATATAAATATATAAATTAGCAGTTACGATAATTTCGGACTATGCCAACTATTTTACCAAAGCAATTTAGACTTAACAGTGAAGAATAATCATGTGCATATATATATATATAAGTGTATGCATATTTGCCAAACATCACCAAAATCACGATTATTCTACTATCCATTTCCGTTTCACAAATAGTGCCAATTTGTCACATTTCACATAAATTAAAAAAATTTAAAAAAATATCAATACTTTCTTATTCAATGTATGATTAATTAAATGAAAAAACTGATCAATCAAGTTGGTAAAAAAATAGAATTAATATGTTAAGTTACCTTAAAATGTGAAATGGCATATTTTTGAAATAAGAAAATAAATATAAAGTGACATTCTTTATGATACAGATGAAGCATAAACTTTGTCATGTTACATGTACAACATTTATTTCAACTGAGGGAAATTTTTTGAGAGGTTGATCTTACATATTAATATGATTTACTGTGACTAAATTAAGCACAATTCGATAATGCCTTTATTTTTCTTTCTTTTATTAGCTTAACATTTTTTCCTGATGGGTTAGAGTTTACACCTAGGAGAAAGACATAATATTAAGGCATGACTCTAAACAATAATTGTTGAAAAGAGAAAAAGTTACGAGTGACGAGTTGGAATCCACCAGAGTCCTTATAAATTACATCCAAACTTGAATTTGCATTCTCCAGTAAGTGGGCTGACATTTATTCGGCCTTTATTTATAGGCTTTTCATTTACATATATATGGGCTTAGCTTGTTTTGCTTAGTAGAAATACGAAATTGGGAAACTGCTTGTAAATTATAAATTATTAATTTTAATTTATTTATATCAAATTAATAATCCAACATTTTTCCAAAAAAATGTTGGATTATTAATTTGATATAAATAAATTAAAATTAATTGGGAAACCGCTTGTAAATTATAAATTATTAATTTTAATTTATTTATATCAAATTAATAATCCAACATATTCCAATATTTTGTTAATAGATTGCCAAAAAATATTTCATTAATCGGTGCAAATGGCCAATTTGCCTCCCCTATTGGTATTCACTATTCAGGTATTTGGCTGACTGATCGGTTCTCAAATCCACAACCGAATCATACACTGCCCTTCGTTAGGGTTTTTATCAGGTAACCTTCTTCCCGAGGTCGTTGGTTAGGGTTTGATCAGGTTTTTTCCAGAGGCTGAAACAGGAGGGAAGTGGATGATTGGCCAACTGTTAGCAGACGCGAAGGACGTTTAGTGGCTTTAAGCTGAGCTCAGAGGATAACAAAAAAACTCCAACGTTGTCCACCAATAAACAGCAACTTAAACTCTTTATAGAGCAACTTGAGCAGTGGCGGACCAGACACATCAGGAAGCGTGAGAATCAGTCCAGTTTGACCAGTAACGTTCGAGATCAAGCTATATATACCCCTTTAACGGTTTCTCGCAATAACATAATCATCAAGCCAAACCAATGCCCTTAAATCTATTTCAAGACAAGAAAGAAATCACTTGTCCTGTCTTTTCATCACACTCAAGCTCCAACAGCAACAGCTTAATTATAAATAATGTTCTTGAAGGACTCGCTCGTGTCGGGAATCCTAACATACTCTAAATTCGCTATTGTTTCTAGTATTTTTAAATTCAAACACAGAGAGAAAAATAAAGTGGCATAGCGTCACTCTAAACTATGTAACAGATTTATATGAATGAATAATCCTCGTTGATGTTGCCAATGATTTTAAACTATGGAGAGATTCAAAAAACATATAGATATATAAAAGCACACAGTCAAGAAAGAAAACATGATGACAATTGATCAAGACTATAGTACTGAAGAACGCAAGAAAGCGTATGAACTGGGAACCGTAAGCACAGCATTAGACCACTCAACATTTCCCCAAACTTGACCATCTTGGCGCTTTTCAAGCGCAACTAACGCACAACAAATAGTCTTTTTGTGACAATGACGACCAGGCAGCGCAAACTTGTCCCACAAGACTAAGAGTTTCCCATTGAGGTTAACTGTTTCAATCAAACCACGACGACAACTCTTATTCAGTGAAGAAGACAAACCCCTGACCGGTTTCCACTCTTTACACTCTCTATCGTACCACATGCAACTTTTCGTACGACAAGAGTATAATAGATTACCTACCGTACACCTACTATCACCCACGAGTGCTTTTGCTGCAACGTTCCATTCACGTTTTTTCGGAAACTGAGTCTTTCTCCTCGTTGCTCCTAACGTAAATCTTTCCTTGGATAATCTGTAATTTTCTTATGACTCTGGAGAAGCGTAGCTCGGTTCCAGGGTCAGGCAAAGGTTCCCATGTTTGAGTCTTTGTATCGAAAACCTCACCCCAACACTTCACGGATTCATTAGCCGCACAACCTCCTACTACATATATCTTCCCATCTAGGACGCACGCACCGGGATTGGATCGAGCTACAGTCATACTGGGAGCTGTACGACAGTCAAAATGCTTTATATTTTGGACAAACATGAAGGGGGACGGAGGATAGTATTGTCTGAGAGCATATCTATCTGAACCAACCCTAAGCCATAAACATGGTTCTCTAGGAGCATAGGAAGAGGGCACTTGTACAAAGGTAGACTTCGTCTTCTTCCTCTTCTTCTTATCCTCCTCAGGTTTTATCCAGAGGGTGAACCATGAGGGAAAGGAACGGTTGGGAAGCTGTACGCAGATATGAAAGAAGGCTTCACTTGTTTTGTGGTGAAACCTCTCGAGTTTGAGCTCAGTGGATAAGATGAGAGAGCGAAAGGTCTTGGAGACTAGGGAGAGTTTAGGGTAGTACGATTTCGATATTCGTGCTAAGCAGTTCAGAATGATTACATCTGGAAGCGACAAAAACGATGGACGAGATGATTCCTCCTGTTTCTTCTTTTTGCAAGGTGGTTCCATTTCTAAATTCATAGCCGCAGAGACGGCGTACGTCTCGAACACACGAGGTTTTCAACTTTTCATTAGTAATTAGGGCAAAACACGATTAGTTAGGGAGTATATATTCGTTTTTGATTTAAAAATATTCTAGGTGATAATCAGCCGTAGAGTGAAATCCCTAAAATAATGACATGTTTGCAATCTAATATCAATTATTTATTTGTAATTTGCTCTTTTTTTAACATATAAGAACATGTCTCAAACTTAATAAAGCACAGATAGGATACAAAATAATAAATGATATTTTTTATTTTTTAATCTTAGAATTAAATGATATTTTGAAATTTATAATATCATATTTGAATATATTTAATTTAATGATGATGTATGAGCTATTACCATATTTTTTAAAAAAATTCAAAATATAAATCAACACTA
This sequence comes from Brassica carinata, assembly GCA_016771965.1. Lineage (NCBI taxonomy): Eukaryota > Viridiplantae > Streptophyta > Magnoliopsida > Brassicales > Brassicaceae > Brassica > Brassica carinata. The sequence goes on along the minus strand of JAAMPC010000411.1, from coordinate 18,568 downwards.
AATGTATATATTAGTTATTACCATATTTTAAAAACTTTACTAAAAATATAAATTAACATTTAATATAATTGTACATGTCATATTAAGGTATAAACTATGTCATCAATTTTAGTAGCCATGTCGTATTGTTTTTGTAAAAATAATTGTAGAGGGGATATATGGCAAAATCATTTCTTAAATAATATATAGGGGATTAAATCAAATTTTTTTTTCTCAAAAAATAATATATTGAGTGAACCAAAAATAAAAACATAGAAAAAAATAAGAAAGAAACAAGAAAAGCAACTTGGGCACCAAGTAAATATATTTATTTTCTTTTGGCTTCTCACCAAATAAAGAAAACGATTCCACAGGAGGATACTAGGTCTAAGCTTTGGAATGATCTGAATTTTTTTTTAAAAATAGAATGTTTGTTGCTCGCCGTCTTCATCTTTTCTGCAAACATGGTGCTGCCAATATTCTCAGAGGGTTAGTTGTATTTTTAAAACCCTAATATCGCTCTGCTCTGGAAATTTGATGTTTGAAATTCTCAATCTTGAAACTTTACATCGACTTCAAAGCAGTGATTCATCTTCAATATTCAAAAATTTGTAGGAAACGGATTCAATCATTCAATTACAGTAAATCAACAAAACGGAGCCATGGAAAGACAGATGTCAACCCTCAGTTGCTTATAGGAGCTCAAACTTATCCACGCTCACGTCTTCGCTACGCTGCTGTATTTTGCTTTTAAAACCTTTTGTTGCTTTCACTTTTGTTTTTGAATTTTTTTAGATCTTTCCTCTGGTAATAAGTAAACTATTCGATGCTACTGCAGCCAGCACTTGTGCTTGGATTTACTGGATTCATCGTGTTTCTTCATTACAACGACGAAAGGAGAGCTGTTCCTAAAGGTATATATGTAGAGATTTTTTTCGTTGGATCGATAGAGAGTTTCTAACTTCTTTTCTGCTTCTACAGGTATAACAAGCAGCATTAGCGGTTGTGGCTGTGGCTCTAATACGACCGTCAAAGGTCCAATCATTGGAGGTCCATTCACGCTTATGAGTACACAAAACAAGATTGTCAACGAGAAAGAGTTTTGTGGTCGATGGGTTCTTCTCTACTTTGGATACTCGTTTTCCCCTGATGTTGGACCCGAGCAATTGAAGATGATGTCCAAAGCAGTTCATCAACTAGGTTCGAGTCAAAGCTATTTTCATCAGTTTATATATGAATGTGATCTTTTCCTATAATGATGCATTGTCTTGATGGAAACAGAGTCTAATCATGACCAGAAGATTCTGCCTGTCTTTGTCACTCTTGACCCTTTACGAGATACACCTTCTCATCTCCACGCCTACTTGAAAGGTTCTCGGTTTATTTCCAGCTATTTTATGATTTCTCTGACGTTTTCGTTGCTCACAACGTTTTTTTATTTGCAGAATATGACACTAGAATACTTGGACTGACCGGATCTGCAGGTGCAATCAGGCAAATGGCGCAAGAGTATCGTGTTTTTTTCAAGAAGGTCCAAGAAGATGGAGACGATTATCTCGTTGGTACTTGTCACAACATGTATGTAACCTTACTCCGATACATAATCAAAATCCTTTTGCTCATAAGAAAAAAAAAACTGCTAAAATGTTGATATCTTTGGTGTGTATAGGTACTTGTTGAATCCGAAGATGGAGGTTGTGAGGTGCTTTGGAATTGAGTATAATCCAGATGACCTCTCACACGAGGTTCTTAAAGAAGTTACTTCCGTTTCACAGTGACACATTTTGAGAAACCCCTAAAGAGAGCTGTTCACAGAAAGAAACCTCAAACCACTACGATGTTTTTGAATTTTTCTGGTCTACTGGTCACATATCATTAGACGATTTTGCTATTCCTTTTGGTCTTGCAACTATGGTTATCAGTTTTATGTTATTAATTTAATACATGTCTTCATCATATTTTATGTATAATTTCCATTGACTGTTTCTGTCCATATGTAAACTATCCATCTCCGTGACCTTTTGTCCGATTGTGTCCTGCGATCATCCTAATTCAATTAACCTATCACTTTCATCTCACCCTTCCATCACACGTGTTTAATGAATATTCCTTCTATCTTTTTGAACGATATCTAATATCTTCTCAGTTTAGGCAAGATCTATAAATATTTGTATCATATATTTCTCCCTAACTTTTACATGTCAACTCAACGATGTCGACAAAAAAGCCAAAGAAATCGCCGAACATTAAGCTAAAAAATCACCGTTTGATGCCTATAACCTAAGTTGCATGTACTTGTAAGTTGTTTCCTAGATCGAGTCAGATAAAGCGATGTCTAGAACCTGTTGTTTTAAGTTTTAACCCAACAAAATGACTCTTGTTATTTTGGTTATAAACTACATATCTTTTGGCACCATATTACAAAAGTTATAAAATATTATTGTGTATTATATCAAAAGATTCAAAACTCAATATGTAGAATTTCATAACAAGACATTATTAACTTATATAAACTAGTTGATTCTCCCGTGCTCATGCACGGACATAATCTTTATAAAATTAATGTATTATAGTTAATTGATATTTACTTTTGGTTTTATATCAATTTATATTAATAATATTATATTATTTCAATTAGATATATGATTGTGGATATGTTATACCTAGTCGGTTTGATTATTTTTTGATCAACAATCGATTTGTTTATCAATTGGATATATTGTATTACATCTATTCCTATGAATTCAACTACTATATTTTATTCTAAATATAGTTAATTTTATCTAAATTCTTATTTGCATTTAGATTGGTTATTTTATTAGACATGTAATAATATTTTAGTAAGATTATGTATAACGTATATTGTATAAAGTATGTCTTAAAGGAATAATATTTATTTTTTTAATATCAAGATTATCTTTGTGAACTTTGTTTTTATGAAATTACATTATATAAAAATATTTTTTTTTGTTTTCATCTAAAAAAATATAGATATATAGAAAGTATTTTTATTACTTTTAAAGTATATTTTTTATGTAAAATATGGTATAAATGGAATATTACTATTTTGTGAACTTTCCTTTTTAACAAAATCATATTATATATACATATACTTTTTTAAATTCGTTTTTAAACTTTATAAATGATTCCTTTTTTTATTATATATGTTATTTGTAAAAAGTATAAAGGAAACTAAATAAAAATTTACTAATAGTATTTTGATATTTTAGATTCATCAAGGGTACATCTGTAAATAACCGTCGTAAGAGTTAAAAAACAGACAGATATATTAAAAATATTTCTATTACTTTGAAAATATATATTCTTTTACTGTTTAAAATTATGTTTTAAAAGAAATAATATTTATTTTCATAATATCAAGATTATCTGTGAAAATATAAATATAAAGAAAGTATTTTATTAGCATTTTTAAATGGAATATTAGTATTTTGTGAACTTTTCTTTTTAATGAAATTATATTATTTTAACATATATTTTCGTTTTTAATTTTGCTTTTAAACTTTATAAATGTTTCTTTTTTATTATATATCTTTTTGGAGAATTTTAGAAAGGAAACTAAATAAAAAATCAATAATAATATATTTAAATATTACATTTTTTAATTTATTAAGGGTATCAATGTAATCAACCATCATGAGAATTAACGTGAGCGCGACACCTAGGAAACTAACTTCTCAAATAATATTACAGAGATCCTTTGGTTACTATGATAACCACTCATAAAATATATTGACTCCGACAACATTTAATTAGATAATAATAATGGTTTAGATCGTCATCATTACGTGTTCGAAGTTAATAATTGAATATTCGCTATAGGTCTTTTCCAATTTCCAATTTGCCATACAGTGATTATAAATTTCATATTTTAGCGTCCAACTATAATTTTTCAAAACATTTATATACAAAGTGAAAATCGACAAGATTTGTAAATGAGTGTGGGTAACCAACCAAACTAAAGCCGTATAGGTAAAGTGAAAATATGGTTATGTCATTTTGGTTCATGACCCCATATATGTGTATTATTATATTTAAGAATAAAATTTTTAATAGTATTGATTCTTATTTTCCGACCAAACTTTTCCATCCAATTCTACACTCAAACCATTATTCTATATCAATATATGTAATTGGAAAATTAAGAAGGTGAAAAAAATAAATAGCATTGGTCACTTATATGTTTATCCCACATTTTGTTTTGTTTTTGTTTTTTAAAATGTAGCTACTCAATGAAAAAATTGTAAAGAATCCAACAATTTTATCTTAGTTAGATGATGACATCTAATTATTCGGATACATATTGTTGAATCTGGTACAAGCTAACTGACCTAATTATGACATCATGTAATAGATTAGCAGATAATAAATTACACAAACTATATGCTTTTAATAATTGTTTCCCTCACTACAGAATACTATCGACTTTTTTAATATTATAAATATCTTTAAAGAACAATGAGAGCAAAAAATTGTATTTTACATAATTTAAAATCTTATTCGATAAGTGTTTACTTTTATAATTTTTTTTTTACTTTCACGTTCACATACCCACAAATAACAAAGAAATGTAAACAACACTTAGCAATATATAGATGCTTCGTTCAACTTAAAAAAGACACAGAAGCTCAGTTAAATACCATCATTTGATGTATTGACCTATCCTCCTAGAATGGTTGAAAAACAAAACAAATCACGATCCAAATAGAAAATCTTCAATCAAACTGAATTTGACTATCACCAGAATTGCATAAATTTAATATAAACCAAACCTTAGATACATCTATATAATACAGTATATAGAGTAGACAATAGTGGATGGTGGTGGTGGAACCACTTAATGCGATCTCACCTTCCCTATATTTCTCCCACAGAAAAACAAAATACAATAATCAAAAAATCGTGTGAAACAAAATGTCTTATTTACTGCAATGCCCTATTTGATAAACTCCTTAACTCGAGTATCTATTCTCATCCAAATCACTTCTTACGTTTTCTCCCACTAGCTAAAATCATACCCAAAGAGTTTTGCATTTTTGTTTGGTCAGAAGGAAGATGGAGTCTGGTAATAGTAGTAGCATGCAATCTTCAAGCGGAGGAGGAGGAGAAGAATACGATTCACGCGCCGCCGATCAATCCATCTCAGCCTTCTTCGACCACCACAATCACCACGTGGCATCTTTAGCTCCGCCGCAACAAAACCACCTCAACCTCCTTCACGTCGACCACAGCAACTCTTTAAAACCACAAAATTACTTCAATAATAACAACAACGGTACCTTCTTGCCCGTAAACCAACAACCCGACCCGGTCGCTCAACCCGACCTTCGAGCCTTCTCCACCACGTCATCAATCCCTCCTAACAACATAGGAATAATCAAGAAAACCAAGAAAAGATCTCGAGCATCAAGGCGAGCACCAACGACGGTTCTAACGACGGATACTTCGAATTTCCGAGCGATGGTTCAAGAGTTCACCGGGATCCCATCTCCACCGCTATTCAACAACAACTCCGTCGTGAACACCACGCGCCTCAACACTTTCCTCGGCTTGTCTTCTTCATCTCCAAACTCTTACAACAGCAACAACAACATCTTGTTACGACCTTTCGCTCAAAAACTCCTCCCAACGTCTCCTCTCCTCTCCGGATCACAGATGCAGCAATACCAAAACCCTGACAACAGTTTCGAGAATATGAATCTACAGTCTCTTCTTCAAGCTCAGATTTCAATTCCTAGAAGCAATGATCACGATCAGTTTGGTCTTGGTATGTTGCAGAGTCAATCTATTACTCCTCTGACGACGGCCGCAGTGGCTAAGGGGAACATAACCACAGGTGAAAATGGTGGTTACGGTGTTTCCGATCAATAATGACAATACTTGGTTATGTTCATCTTCCGACCAAAGAACATAGAAGTGTTTATAAATATACATTGTCCGAATTCAAAGCTAATCTCTTAGCATATGCTTATTCATTTCAACAAATTAAACATAGAATGTATAGGATAATTAAGTTACTAGTTTATGATTCTATATATTTTCATTTGATTAAACACTTTTTGAATTATTGTTTTAATTGTAGCTTTGTAGGGTTCTTTCAAAATTAGCTAATCCATGCTTCTTATTTTGTTATTAGTAGTAGTTGGATTGCATTTAAATTATATTTTCTTTCTATATTCTTATAATATTAGAGTGAATGATGGCGAAATTTATGGAATCTTCTACGGCCGCTGGAGGAATATAATATAGTAGTGCATAGCTTTTTATAGTCGTGATATTTGAAATTTGATAATACTGTTCTCCCATGTGCTTAGTCTTTCTTTGGTGTCTTCTTAGCCTTTTTTTTTTCTTTTTTTTTTTTGTGTTGTCCAAAAGAAAAAAAGAGTCAAGTTCCCATTATGATATGTAATTCCGTTTGATATTTGTTTCTACAGAACTTTGCTCTCATTTTTACCATACCAATACATTTGAAATTTGATAGAATAAATTGAATGCAAAAGAGAATACACAGTATATGCTGATAATCAAATATACAGTGATCATTAAAGTGCGATGTTAAAATGCGACACGTCCATAAAGTTCTAACTATTTTTTTTGTCTCTTCCATCTCTCTAATTAAACCTTTTCTCATCAAAATAATCCCCAGATTATTCAGATTTATAACTTTCAACTCTCTAGTCTATAGTAATATTTGAGAGATGTTAGTTTTTGTTAGGTGATTTTCTTGGTAATGTCATTAGCTACTGTATATAACTTCTTACCAAAAAAAACAAACTCACTCTTCTTTTTCACCATAAAAGTTGATGGTCGTGAAACAAATCATGAGATTTGATGAGAGTATCTTTTGCTTGTTCATGTGTACAAAAGTTCAAACGATATTGATTTTCTGTCCATGGACCAGTTACGCTACTAAGTTACCAATGTGCGCGACATAACCTACATACATCACTTACATTATAGTACATATAAAATGACCACAATCTGTGTATCTCTATCTAAAAGGAATATATGATGATGATTATTATTATTATGGTGGTGGTTATGGTGGACCATCATACTCAGCTATTGTCGCACTAATAGATTTTCTACATCTTCATATGAATCATGCCAATACTCGGTGAGTCGGTGTCGTATTTCAGTGATAAGCCACTGATTGGATTCAGGTTCACTATATTCTGTGGGTCGATTGGCCCCTAGAGTTAAAGAGTTGGTTCAGAGGAAAGTGAATACATGAACATCAAATGGGATAGAAATCTGATATAACTGTTACGAATCCCCCATCGCAAACTAAGATGAAATCTAGGGTTAATATATAAGAGAGATAGCTTAAGTTGGTTTTGAATTAGAAGTTTGTTAAACTAAAGTCAAAGATTTGTTTGTAACTGCAAATCTTAAACTCATATTATATATCGGTAAAGCGCATTATATAAAAGATGTAATTACAATACACTTTGTTCTGTATAGTACAATATATGTTATTACAGTTGGACATTATGAGAAGTTTTATAGGAATATAAGTGGTATATATAAAATTTTTAGCAGTTTTGCATCTTGAAAATATCGCTGTCTTAATTCTCAAAATGCAGATTAGGCAGCTGGGAATTAGTGAAATGGATTTGGTTTTGTTTCTGATACTTTGTCTTAGCTTAAATATTTTTAACTTTCAATAATCTATATTCCTTTTACTGGTCAGTTTGGTCAAAATATAATCATGTCAAAGGATATGACCAATCAAACACGAACACACAACAATAGAAAATGATATCGCAATTTAATTGGTTCAGGGGTCTACGAATTTAAACTAAACTAATTGTTAAAAATTAGAATGATGTACACGTACTTTGGAAGACAATTTAGAATACATTAATTCAAATATAGAATGTGATTAAATAATTTTAAACAACACTAAAGAGTATAAGATTCAATATATAGAGCATTTAACGAAAAACTCAATATTTTTAAAGGATTAACCTACATATTTTGAGAGAAATTCAAAAAATATGACACTATTGTTTTATTGCATAGTTACATCTTCCACTAACATATTATGATGGTCAAAGAGGTTGGGAACCTTTGTTGTTTCTATTTCTCTAGATAATAATGATTTCATAGTGGTTAGTCCACTTATTTAAGCAGTATATGAATTAAACTAAATTAATTGTTAAAAATTAGAATGATATAAATGTATCTTGAAAGATAAATTAGAATAAATTAATACAAATGTAGAATGTAGTTAAATATTGTTAAACAACACTAAAGAGTATAAGCTTCAATATATACTCCCTCTGTTTCTTAAAGATGTATGTTTTGGTGTTTTCACACATATTAAGAAAATACATTAATCATGCATTGTTTTTAGAAATTATCAAATTCCAAAGCATTTTAACCAATAGTCTTGAAAGATGGTTTATAATACATTAATACAAATTTAGAATGTGGTTAAATAATTTTAAACATCACAAAAGAGTATAAGATTATTTATATAGAGCATTTAACGAAAAACTCAATATTTTCGTAGGGGTTAACCTACAAATTTTGAGAGAAATTCAAAAAATATGACAACATTGTTTTATTGCATAATTGCATCCTCCACTTACATATTATGATGGTCAAAGAGGTTAGGAACCTTTGTTGTCCACATTTCTCTAGATAATAGTGACTTAATAGTGGTTAGTCCACTTATTTAAGCAGTATATGAATTTAAACTAAACTAATTGTTAAAAATTAGATTGATGTACATGTAACTTGAAAGATGGTTTAGAATACATTAATACAAATTTATAATGTGGTTAAATAATTTTTAACAACACCAAAGAGTATAAGATTATGTATATAGAGCATTTAACGAAAAACTCAATATTTTCGTAGGGGTGTTAACCTACAAATTTTGAGAGAAATTCAAAAAATATGACAACATTGTTTTATGGCATAAATGCATCCTCCACTTATATATTATGATGGTCAAAGAGGTTAGGAACCTTTGTTGTCCACGCTTCTAGATAATAGTGATTTCATAGTGGTTAGTCCACTTATTTAGCAAGATATGAATTTAAACTAAACTAATTGTAAAAAATTAGAATGATGTACATGTAACTTGAAAGATGGTTTATAATACATTAATACAAATTTAGAATGTGGTTAAATAATTTTAAACATCACAAAAGAGTATAAGATTATTTATATAGAGCATTTAACGAAAAACTCAATATTTTCGTAGGGGTTAACCTACAAATTTTGAGAGAAATTCAAAAAATATGACAACATTGTTTTATTGCATAATTGCATCCTCCACTTACATATTATGATGGTCAAAGAGGTTAGGAACCTTTGTTGTCCACGTTTCTCTAGATAATAGTGACTTAATAGTGGTTAGTCCACTTATTTAAGCAGTATATGAATTTAAACTAAACTAATTGTTAAAAATTAGATTGATGTACATGTAATTTGAAAGATGGTTTAGAATACATTAATACAAATTTAGAATGTGGTTAAATAATTTTTAACAACACCAAAGAGTATAAGATTATGTATATAGAGCATTTAACGAAAAACTCAATATTTTCGTAGGGGTTAACCTACAAATTTTGAGAGAAATTCAAAAAATATGACAACATTGTTTTATGGCATAAATGCATCCTCCACTTACATATTATGATGGTCAAAGAGGTTAGGAACCTTTGTTGTCCCCGTTTCTCTAGATAATAGTGATTTCATAGTGGTTAGTCCATTTATTTAAGCAGTATATGAATTTAAATTAAACTAATTGTTAAAAAGTTAGAATGATGTACATTTAACTTGAAAGATAGTTTAGAATACATTAATACAAATGTAGAATGTGGTTAAATAATTTTAAGCAACACCAAAGAGTGTAAGATTATGTATATAGAGCATTTAACGAAAAACTCAATATTTTCGAAGGGATTACCTTCAAATTTTGAGAGAAATTCAAAAAATATGACAACATTGTTTTATTGCATAATTGCATCCTCCACTTACATATTATGATGGTCAAAGAGGTTAGGAACCTTTGTTGTCCACGTTTCTCTAGATAATAGTGACTTAATAGTGGTTAGTCCACTTATTTAAGCAGTATATGAATTTAAACTAAACTAATTGTTAAAAATTAGATTGATGTACATGTAACTTGAAAGATGGTTTAGAATACATTAATACAAATTTAGAATGTGGTTAAATAATTTTTAACAACACCAAAGAGTATAAGATTATGTATATAGAGCATTTAACGAAAAACTCAATATTTTCGTAGGGGTTAACCTACAAATTTTGAGAGAAATTCAAAAAATATGACAACATTGTTTTATGCATAATTGCATCCTCCACTTACATATTATGATGGTCAAAGAGGTTAGGAACCTTTGTTGTCCACGTTTCTCTAGATAATAGTGATTTCATAGTGGTTAGTCCACTTATTTAAGCAGTATATGAATTTAAACTAAACTAATTGTTAAAAATTAGATTGATGTACATGTAACTTGAAAGATGGTTTAGAATACATTAATACAAATTTAGAATGTGGTTAAATAATTTTTAACAACACCAAAGAGTATAAGATTATGTATATAGAGCATTTAACGAAAAACTCAATATTTTCGTAGGGGTTAACCTACAAATTTTGAGAGAAATTCAAAAAATATGACAACATTGTTTTATGGCATAAATGCATCCTCCACTTACATATTATGATGGTCAAAGAGGTTAGGAACCTTTGTTGTCCCCGTTTCTCTAGATAATAGTGATTTCATAGTGGTTAGTCCATTTATTTAAGCAGTATATGAATTTAAATTAAACTAATTGTTAAAAAGTTAGAATGATGTACATTTAACTTGAAAGATGGTTTAGAATACATTAATACAAATGTAGAATGTGGTTAAATAATTTTAAGCAACACCAAAGAGTGTAAGATTATGTATATAGAGCATTTAACGAAAAACTCAATATTTTCGAAGGGGTTAACCTTCAAATTTTGAGAGAAATTCAAAAAATATGACAACATTGTTTTATTGCATAATTGCATCCTCCACTTACATATTATGATGGTCAAAGAGGTTAGGAACCTTTGTTGTCCCCGTTTCTCTAGATAATAGTGATTTCATAGTGGTTAGTCCACTTATTTAAGCAGTATATGAATTTAAACTAAACTAATTGTTAAAAATTAGAATGATGTACATGTAACTTGAAAGATGTTTTAGAATACATTAATACAAATGTAGAATGTTGTTAAATAATTTTAAACAACACCAAAGAGTATAAGATTATGTATATAGAGCATTTAACGAAAAACTCAATATTTTCGTAGGGGTTAACCTACAAATTTTGAGAGAAATTCAAAAAATATGACAACATTGTTTTATGGCATAAATGCATCCTCCACTTACATATTATGATGGTCAACGAGGTTAGGAACCTTTGTTGTCCCCGTTTCTCTTAGATAATAGTGATTTCATAGTGGTTAGTCCACTTATTTAAGCAGTATATGAATTTAAACTAAACTAATTGTTAAAAATTAGATTGATGTACATGTAACTTGAAAGATGGTTTAGAATACATTAATACAAATTTAGAATGTGGTTAAATAATTTTAAACAACACCAAAGAGTATAAGATTATGTATATAGAGCATTTAACGAAAAACTCAATATTTTAAGTAGGGGTTAACCTACAAATTTTGAGAGAAATTCAAAAAATATGACAACATTGTTTTATGGCATAAATGCATCCTCCACTTACATATTTTGATGGTCAAAGAGGTTAGGAACCTTTGTTGTCCCGTTTCTCTAGATAATAGTGATTTCATAGTGGTTAGTCCACTTAGTTAAGCAGTATATGAATCTAATTGTAAAAAATTAGAATGATGTACATGTAACTTGAAAGATGGTTTAGAATACATTAATACAAATTTAGAATGTGGTTAAATAATTTTAAACAACACCAAAGAGTATAAGATTATTTATATAGAGCATTTAACGAAAAACTCAATATTTTCGTAGGGGTTAACCTACAAATTTTGAGAGAAATTCAAAAAATATGACAACATTGTTTTATTGCATGATTGCATCCTCCACTTACATATTATGATGGTCAAAGAGGTTAGGAACCTTTGTTGTCCACGTTTCTCTAGATAATAGTGATTTCATAGTGGTTAGTCCACTTATTTAAGTAGTATATGAATTTAAACTAAACTAATTGTAAAAAATTAGAATGATGTACATGAAACTTGAAAGATGGTTTAGAATACATTAATACAAATTTAGAATGTGATTAAATAATTTTAAACAACACTAAAGAGTATAAGATTATTTATATAGAGCATTTAACGAAAAACTCAATATTTTCGTAGGGGTTAACCTACAAATTTTGAGAGAAATTCAAAAAATATGACAACATTGTTTTATTGCATAATTGCATCCTCCACTTACATATTATGATGGTCAAAGAGGTTAGGAACCTTTGTTGTCCCCGTTTCTCTAGATAATAGTGATTTCATAGTGGTTAGTCCACATATTTAAGCAGTATATGAATTTAAACTAAACTAATTGTAAAAAATTAGAATGATGTACATGTAACTTGAAAGATGGTTTATAATACATTAATACAAATTTAGAATGTGGTTAAATAATTTTAAACATCACAAAAGAGTATAAGATTATTTATATAGAGCATTTAACGAAAAACTCAATATTTTCGTAGGGGTTAACCTACAAATTTTGAGAGAAATTCAAAAAATATGACAACATTGTTTTATGGCATAAATGCATCCTCCACTTACATATTATGATGGTCAAAGAGGTTAGGAACCTTTGTTGTCCCCGTTTCTCTAGATAATAGTGATTTCATAGTGGTTAGTCCACATATTTAAGCAGTATATGAATTTAAACTAAACTAATTGTAAAAAATTAGAATGATGTACATGTAACTTGAAAGATGGTTTATAATACATTAATACAAATTTAGAATGTGGTTAAATAATTTTAAACAACACCAAAAGTATAAGATTATTATATAGAGCATTTAACGAAAAACTCAATATTTTAAGTAGGGGTTAACCTACAAATTTTGAGAAATTCAAAAAATATGACAACATTGTTTTATTGCATAATTGCATCCTCCACTTACATATTATGATGGTCAAAGAGGTTAGGAACCTTTGTTGTCCACATTTCTCTAGATAATAGTGACTTAATAGTGGTTAGTCCACTTATTTAAGCAGTATATGAATTTAAACTAAACTAATTGTTAAAAATTAGATTGATGTACATGTAACTTGAAAGATGGTTTAGAATACATTAATACAAATTTAGAATGTGGTTAAATAATTTTTAACAACACCAAAGAGTATAAGATTATGTATATAGAGCATTTAACGAAAAACTCAATATTTTTAGTAGGGGTTAACTACAAATTTTGAGAGAAATTCAAAAAATATGACAACATTGTTTTATGGCATAAATGCATCCTCCACTTATATATTATGATGGTCAAAGAGGTTAGGAACCTTTGTTGTCCCCGTTTCTCTAGATAATAGTGATTTCATAGTGGTTAGTCCACATATTTAAGCAGTATATGAATTTAAACTAAACTAATTGTAAAAAATTAGAATGATGTACATGTAACTTGAAAGATGGTTTATAATACATTAATACAAATTTAGAATGTGGTTAAATAATTTTAAACATCACAAAAGAGTATAAGATTATTTATATAGAGCATTTAACGAAAAACTCAATATTTTCGGTAGGGGTTAACCTACAAATTTTGAGAGAAATTCAAAAAATATGACAACATTGTTTTATTGCATAATTGCATCCTCCACTTACATATTATGATGGTCAAAGAGGTTAGGAACCTTTGTTGTCCACGTTTCTCTAGATAATAGTGATTTCATAGTGGTTAGTCCACTTATTTAAGCAGTATATGAATTTAAACTAAACTAATTGTTAAAAATTAGATTGATGTACATGTAACTTGAAAGATGGTTTAGAATACATTAATACAAATTTAGAATGTGGTTAAATAATTTTTAACAACACCAAAGAGTATAAGATTATGTATATAGAGCATTTAACGAAAAACTCAATATTTTCGTAGGGGTTAACCTACAAATTTTGAGAGAAATTCAAAAAATATGACAACATTGTTTTATGGCATAAATGCATCCTCCACTTACATATTATGATGGTCAAAGAGGTTAGGAACCTTTGTTGTCCCCGTTTCTCTAGATAATAGTGATTTCATAGTGGTTAGTCCACATATTTAAGCAGTATATGAATTTAAACTAAACTAATTGTAAAAAATTAGAATGATGTACATGTAACTTGAAAGATGGTTTATAATACATTAATACAAATTTAGAATGTGGTTAAATAATTTTAAACATCACAAAAGAGTATAAGATTATTTATATAGAGCATTTAACGAAAAACTCAATATTTTCGTAGGGGTTAACCTACAAATTTTGAGAGAAATTCAAAAAATATGACAACATTGTTTTATTGCATAATTGCATCCTCCACTTACATATTATGATGGTCAAAGAGGTTAGGAACCTTTGTTGTCCACGTTTCTCTAGATAATAGTGATTTCATAGTGGTTAGTCCACTTATTTAAGCAGTATATGAATTTAAACTAAACTAATTGTTAAAAATTAGAATGATGTACATGTAACTTGAAAGATGGTTTAGAATACATTAATACAAATTTAGAATGTGGTTAAATAATTTTTAACAACACCAAAGAGTATAAGATTATGTATATAGAGCATTTAACGAAAAACTCAATATTTTCGTAGGGGTTAACCTACAAATTTTGAGAGAAATTCAAAAAATATGACAACATTGTTTTATGGCATAAATGCATCCTCCACTTACATATTATGATGGTCAAAGAGGTTAGGAACCTTTGTTGTCCTCGTTTCTCTAGATAATAGTGATTTCATAGTGGTTAGTCTACTTATTTAAGCAATATATGAATTTAAACTAAATTAATTGTAAAAAATTAGAATGATGTACATGTAACTTGAAAGATAGTTTAGAATACATTAATACAAATGTAGAATGTGGTTAAATAATTTTAAACAACACCAAAGAGTATAAGATTATGTATATAGAGCATTTAACGAAAAACTCAATATTTTCGTAGGGGTTAACCTACAAATTTTGAGAGAAATTCAAAAAATATGACAACATTGTTTTATTGCATAATTGCATCCTCCACTTACATATTATGATGGTCAAAGAGGTTAGGAACCTTTGTTGTCCACGTTTCTCTAGATAATAGTGATTTCATAGTGGTTAGTCCACTTATTTAGCGATATATGAATTTAAACTAAACTAATTGTTAAAAATTAGAATGATGTACATGTAACTTGAAAGATGGTTTAGAATACATTAATACAAATTTAGAATGTGGTTAAATAATTTTTAACAACACCAAAGAGTATAAGATTATGTATATAGAGCATTTAACGAAAAACTCAATATTTTCGTAGGGGTTAACCTACAAATTTTGAGAGAAATTCAAAAAATATGACAACATTGTTTTATTGCATAATTGCATCCTCCACTTACATATTATGATGGTCAAAGAGGTTAGGAACCTTTGTTGTCCACGTTTCTCTAGATAATAGTGACTTAATAGTGGTTAGTCCACTTATTTAAGCAGTATATGAATTTAAACTAAACTAATTGTTAAAAATTAGATTGATGTACATGTAACTTGAAAGATGGTTTAGAATACATTAATACAAATTTAGAATGTGGTTAAATAATTTTTAACAACACCAAAGAGTATAAGATTATGTATATAGAGCATTTAACGAAAAACTCAATATTTTAAGTAGGGGTTAACCTACAAATTTTGAGAGAAATTCAAAAAATATGACAACATTGTTTTATGGCATAAATGCATCCTCCACTTACATATTATGATGGTCAAAGAGGTTAGGAACCTTTGTTGTCCCCGTTTCTCTAGATAATAGTGATTTCATAGTGGTTAGTCCATTTATTTAAGCGATATGAATTTAAACTAAACTAATTGTTAAAAAGTTAGAATGATGTACATTTAACTTGAAAGATAGTTTAGAATACATTAATACAAATGTAGAATGTGGTTAAATAATTTTAAACAACACCAAAGAGTATAAGATTATGTATATAGAGCATTTAACGAAAAACTCAATATTTTGAAGGGTTAACCTACAAATTTTGAGAGAAATTCAAAAAATATGACAACATTGTTTTATTGCATAATTGCATCCTCCACTTACATATTATGATGGTCAAAGAGGTTAGGAACCTTTGTTGTCCACGTTTCTCTAGATAATAGTGATTTCATAGTGGTTAGTCCACTTATTTAAGCGATATGAATTTAAACTAAACTAATTGTAAAAAATTAGATTGATGTACATGTAACTTGAAAGATGGTTTAGAATACATTAATACAAATTTAGAATGTGGTTAAATAATTTTTAACAACACCAAAGAGTATAAGATTATGTATATAGAGCATTTAACGAAAAACTCAATATTTTCGTAGGGGTTAACCTACAAATTTTGAGAGAAATTCAAAAAATATGACAACATTGTTTTATTGCATAATTGCATCCTCCACTTACATATTATGATGGTCAAAGAGGTTAGGAACCTTTGTTGTCCACGTTTCTCTAGATAATAGTGATTTCATAGTGGTTAGTCCACTTATTTAAGCGATATATGAATTTAAACTAAACTAATTGTTAAAAATTAGATTGATGTACATGTAACTTGAAAGATGGTTTACAATACATTAATACAAATTTAGAATGTGGTTAAATAATTTTAAACATCACAAAAGAGTATAAGATTATTTATATAGAGCATTTAACGAAAAACTCAATATTTTCGTAGGGGTTAACCTACAAATTTTGAGAGAAATTCAAAAAATATGACAACATTGTTTTATTGCATAATTGCATCCTCCACTTACATATTATGATGGTCAAAGAGGTTAGGAACCTTTGTTGTCCCCGTTTCTCTAGATAATAGTGATTTCATAGTGGTTAGTCCACTTATTTAAGATATATGAATTTAAACTAAACTAATTGTTAAAAATTAGATTGATGTACATGTAACTTGAAAGATGGTTTAGAATACATTAATACAAATTTAGAATGTGGTTAAATAATTTTTAACAACACCAAAGAGTATAAGATTATGTATATAGAGCATTTAACGAAAAACTCAATATTTTCGTAGGGGTTAACCTACAAATTTTGAGAGAAATTCAAAAAATATGACAACATTGTTTTATGGCATAAATGCATCCTCCACTTACATATTATGATGGTCAAAGAGGTTAGGAACCTTTGTTGTCCCCGTTTCTCTAGATAATAGTGATTTCATAGTGGTTAGTCCATTTATTTAAGATATATGAATTTAAATTAAACTAATTGTTAAAAAGTTAGAATGATGTACATTTAACTTGAAAGATGGTTTAGAATACATTAATACAAATGTAGAATGTGGTTAAATAATTTTAAGCAACACCAAAGAGTGTAAGATTATGTATATAGAGCATTTAACGAAAAACTCAATATTTTCGAAGGGGTTAACCTTCAAATTTTGAGAGAAATTCAAAAAATATGACAACATTGTTTTATTGCATAATTGCATCCTCCACTTACATATTATGATGGTCAAAGGGTTAGGAACCTTTGTTGTCCCGTTTCTCTAGATAATAGTGATTTCATAGTGGTTAGTCCACTTATTTAAGCGATATATGAATTTAAACTAAACTAATTGTTAAAAATTAGAATGATGTACATGTAACTTGAAAGATGGTTTAGAATACATTAATACAAATGTAGAATGTTGTTAAATAATTTTAAACAACACCAAAAGTATAAGATTATGTATATATAGAGCATTTAACGAAAAACTCAATATTTTAGGTAGGGGTTAACCTACAAATTTTGAGAGAAATTCAAAAATATGACAACATTGTTTTATGGCATAAATGCATCCTCCACTTACATATTATGATGGTCAAGAGGTTAGGAACCTTTGTTGTCCCGTTTCTCTAGATAATAGTGATTTCATAGTGGTTAGTCCACTTATTTAGCGATATATGAATTTAAACTAAACTAATTGTTAAAAATTAGATTGATGTACATGTAACTTGAAAGATGGTTTAGAATACATTAATACAAATTTAGAATGTGGTTAAATAATTTTAAACAACACCAAAGAGTATAAGATTATGTATATAGAGCATTTAACGAAAAACTCAATATTTTCGTAGGGGTTAACCTACAAATTTTGAGAGAAATTCAAAAAATATGACAACATTGTTTTATGCATAAATGCATCCTCCACTTACATATTATGATGGTCAAAGGGTTAGGAACCTTTGTTGTCCCGTTTCTCTAGATAATAGTGATTTCATAGTGGTTAGTCCACTTATTTAAGCGATATATGAATTTAAACTAAACTAATTGTAAAAATTAGAATGATGTACATGTAACTTGAAAGATGGTTTAGAATACATTAATACAAATTTAGAATGTGGTTAAATAATT
>JAAMPC010000410.1:0-29145 GCA_016771965.1 Brassica carinata | reverse complement strand
TGCGACAGTGGGAAAGAAGCTGTGAGGTTAGTCAGTGAATGGCTTACAAAGAGACAAGCAAGAACAAGGTTCTTCGGTAGATGCTTCCGTTTGACTACATATTCATGGACTGCCAGGTAATCTTAATTGATAGAGCCTTTCAATATAAAATGTTTCACTGCCATGTAAATGAATATCTTTCTTTGTGCACAGATGCCAGAGATGGATGGATATGAAACAACCAGAGAGATTAGAAAAGTGGAGAGAAACTATGGTGTGCATATACCAATAATAGCTGTATCAGGTCATGATCCTGGCTCAAGGGAAGCAAAGAAGCCATACAAGCTGGAATGGACGCCTTCTTAGAGAAAGACATGAATCAGGACCAGCTTGGGAAGATCATCATCAGAGAAATCGAAAGCAAGAGGACTGTGTCTGTACATGCAACTGTTGAGTAGGTGACGTAACTATAGATAGGAGGACATGTATTTGCTTAACATGTTGTGTTACTGCTAATACCATTCTGGTTTTCAATTCTCTCATTCATAGAAAAGTTAAACAAGATAGTATAGTATGACAATATCATTATTTGTTTCCTTCTAGTTTCTTTTGAAATAAGATCAAAGAAGTATAATGAAGATCATACAAAGATGTAGAATATAAAAGACTTGGTCTAATAACTTAATCAATTTTCTCATTTCTTTGTAAACTCAAAGCAAGACCACATAGTAGTAATAACTCAAAAACTATCAAAGACAAAGACAGGGTGGTACACGTTCTTCTCTGATGAAGAAACAGAAATGGTCAGATTCAATCCCTCTGATGCTCGTCGCTCTCATCGCTACTCTCTTCAAACACGTCCGCTCTTTCTTCCTCGAATTCTCCGGTCCCGTCGACGATGCTGCCTCCGTTTCCTCAGAAGGACTCGTGAACCTCGCTGTGCTAGCTGACCAGCTCAAACTCAACAGACTATTCTCCTACATCTACGCTGTTGATAACGCCGCCGCCTCGGACTGCATCGTGTGTTTGTCTACGCTTGAGACCGGTGAAGAAGTGAGGAAGCTGGACTGCAGACACGTGTTCCATAAAAGCTGTTTGGAAGGTTGGTTACAACATCTCAATTTCAATTGCCCGCTTTGTAGATCTACGTTGATTTCCCATGGACATGGCCATGGAGAAGGTGAATCGATCGCTCTTCACTCAGCAACCAGTGCATCTCATTGAACTTTTCATTCTCTATGAAGAAAAAGGAAAGAGAGATGAAGAGTTTGGGTGTTTTTGATCTCGTTGCTTTCTCCTCTTTTCACTATTCTCTTCTTTTATATATTTTTCTTTTCGTTTTTTTTTTTCAAAAAAGGAATATCAGATGTTTCGACCCCGACTTTCGACCTCATCAATTGTCCACCTTAACTTACAATTGCATCAATTTTCCACAATTTCGGCCAATTAGACGAAATCACGTTTTAAATTAATAAAGCGCGTTTATGAAACCTGATTGCCCAATATTCTACCCGATTAACACTAAACCCGACACAGTAAACCCGACTCTAATCCGATCACATCTCAACCCGACTCAAAAAAACCCGACTTTAATTTACTCAGAAAAAAAGAATTAGGGGCTAGGGTTCATCGAGAGATATCCCAAATTGAGGAGAGTGAGAGAAACCTAGGGTTTGTGAGCGATTCATGGAGGACGATGAAGGAAATGGAGATGGTCGGTTCTGCCGTTCCTCTGCGAGAATGGAGAAAGACGACGCAGATGGAGCAAGCTTGGTCGATGTTCCGTGCGGCGACCACGATTGATGAAGACGAAGCAACTCAAGAGTGGAGCATTCGGTTACTAATCTCGGTGAAGAAGAGGCGTAAAGATTGGCTACGGTTCTTGTCGAATGAAGATGAAGAGAATCTTGGGAGTATGAATTGGGAGAGAAGCCGAGTAAAGCCAGCAAAAATCTGAGAATGATGCAATTGAATGCGGTGGATTGGCTGCGGTTCTTGTCCACAATGAAGATGAAGAGAATCTTGGGAGTATGAACTGGGAGAAAAGCCGAGTAAATCTAAGAATGATGCAATTGGTACCGGTGAAGAAGATGAAGAAGAGCTTGAGGATAGGTACGAGCATGAAATCGAACAATCGATGGCTGAGTTTGAGGATGAGGAGGTAATTAGGAGGAATACTATTCGGATAGCTTCGGATGAAGATGAAGACGACTTCGATGTTACAAATAGAAACGAAAAGATCCGAGGATAAACTAGAAGTGGGAACAGACTTTAAGTGCGGGTTTGAGTTCAAAGAAGTCGTCTTAGATTATGCTCTTACCAAAGGTGAAACATTGAGCAGTAGGTGGGATAAGGCGAAGCTTAGCTTCAAGTGTGGGATTAAAGGTAAATGCAAATGGAGGGTTCTTGTGCCTTTGATCTGCCTACTCGGAAGTGGCTAGTGAAAACAAGGTACAAATATCATAGTTGTACACCCAATGGGAAGTGCAAGCTCTTGCGAAGCCGGTTATAGCTAGGTTGTTTCGAACAAACCGAGAGAAGACATGGGTTAATGCCCGAGAAGATTCAAGAGCGATTAAGGAGACTTGGAAACTCATAGCTTCCGGAATCAATGTCAACGAGGAAGAACATTGGCGTTAAAATGGTGGAGAAAGAGTATGCAGACCGGTTTGCTCACCTACGAGGTTATGTGAGAGATTGAGAAGACCAATCGGGTTCGAGTGTAGTACTTGAAACCGTAAGTAATGCAGCCAAAGAAGATGTATTTGATCGGTTCTATGTGTGCTTTGAAAAGCTTAGAGCTCGTGGAGAGGGACATGTAGGCCAATAATAGGGCTCGATGGAACTTTTGAAGGTTGCGGTGAAGGGAATATTACTCACCGCTGTAGACATGATGGTAACAACCAAATATTTCCTTTTGCTTGGGCGTGGTACAAGCTGAGTCTGGATACATGGCTTTGGTTTATCAAGAGACTGAAGCATGATTTGTCTCTTGGAGATGGCAGCAAATATGTTCTTATCCGATAGCTCAAAGGTATCATTTCAGAAAACCCATAATTTTCTCTTTGAATCGTTAACCATGTTACTTATATTTATGTATAATTTCGTGGACTTATAAGCTAATCAAATCGAGTTACCGAGCGAGCATAGGCGTTGTGTGAAACACATTGTTGAAAATCTGAAGAAAAAGCACAAGAACAAACAGTTTCTGAAACCAAGAGTATGGAATCTTGCTTGGAGCTACAATAAGACACGACAAGGAAGAGCTTACTAAGTTGCAGGATTATAGCATGTCATTGTATGATGATGTGATGAAGGAAGAACCAAAACTTGGTCATTAGCGTGCATACGGACTAGGGAGCTTTTGTGGCGGCGTTGATAACAATGCGACCGAGTCTTTCAACGCCACTATTACCGAGCTCGAGCTAAGGCTATTGTACCCATGTTGGAGACAATAAGAAGACAAGCAATGGTCAGAATTGCAAAGAGACGCAAGAAACTGAGGCGACAAGATAAATTTACAAAATATGTGGTCGAAATTCTTAAAGCTGAAAAGGAAGATGCCGACAAATGCATTACAACTCCTTGTACTCATGGTGTGTTCGAGTGCGTCTTGGTACTTCGGTTACAACGTTAACACTTCTAGGAGAACTTGTACTTGTGGAAAGTGGCGGATCACGGGGATACCGTGTGAGCACGCATATGGTGCTATGATAGATGCTGGGTTAGATGTGGAGGATTATATTTCTGACTTCTTTTCCACTAGTATATGGCGGATGACTTATAAAGAGTCCATAAGCACGGTTAGAGGGCCTCGGTTTTGGATGAAAAATGGTAAATATAGATTAATTGTAGAACCACCAGAACCTACACTTCCTGGGAGGAAAAAAGAGAAGAAAAAAAAGAAGTTCCCGAGATTCAAAGGGAAGAATGAATCACCAAAGAAGAAGAAGAACAAGAAGGACAAGAAGGACTTGAAGGACAAGAAGGTTGCTGAAACACTTGGAAGAGAGGGACGGATCATGCATTGTTCCAAGTGTGGGAGGCCGGCCACAATGTTAGGAGATGCAAAATCCACCCAAAGAAGAAGATCAAGACTGAACCAAAGGTATTTGTGTCAGCTTATTCAATGTTTTGGTTTTATTTGACATTTTTTGTTATATAGGGCGTTGGAAGCTCGAGCGAAGTCTCATCGACACGTCATCTTAAACAAGCATTTGAGGAAGTCTAGTTTGTGTTTCACGGTTTTAAAACTCTATGTTTTCTGTTTCATGGTTTTAAGAACTCTAATTTGTGTTTCATGGTTTTAAAAACTATGTTTTGTCTTTCACGGCTTTAGGATTGTCTTTCCATGATTGTAAGAATGTTGGATATGAAACAACTTATTTTCTCATGTATGTTGGTTATAAAACAGTTTATGTTCTTATGTTTTTCTTGTTTGTTCATGTTCTTGATGATAGTGTTGTCTTAAGGTGAAACAAATGAGATAAAACCTTCTAAAAACAACACACAAACGTTTACACTTAGCTCCTTAGGGTGTTCAATTACCAAAGCTTACAGCAACACAACACAACAGACAATTACCAAAGTTTACAGCAAAACCATGTTATGACACCTAGACAACCATTGTTACGTGAAGCCCCATCATCTTCACTTTTCTCGGTCTTCCTCATGTCTTCACCTAGACAACCATTGTTACGTGAAGCCCCATCATCTTCACTTTTCTCAGTCTTCCTCATGTCTTCAAATCTTCTTCAATTGTTCTTTGTCTTGCTTCTACCAAGGAAATCTCTTCAGCTAAAGCTTCATCAACCCACTTAAAGAGATGAGCTTCCCTTTCTCTGCAAAAAAACAAATTATTCACTTGTAGATTCTACATAACTCGAGCCAACAAACATATACTTTATATGAAATGAGTCACATGATACCTGCATCGCAATTTTACAACGATAGAATCTACGAAAAGGATTCTTATGTGTCTTGAAATGAATGTATCAATCCCTTCTCCACACCAGCAGCGTGTTGGAACACCATGAAATCCTCTGTTTCGCCTTGAACAAGCACCTCTAATATGCCCAGAAACAACCATGACCAACCTGTAAGAAAGAGTAGAACCATAGAAATTGAGAGAAGATTTGAAAAAAATACCCAGATTTCACTATGTCTGATGCACTCCTACTCTTCTCCATCGCAATTCTATTTTCCCCCAAAGCTGAAGATGAACCCTAATTTTTAACAGAGAAATAAGAGAGAAGAAGAGAACGCGACAATGTAAAAGTTTGTTGGGAGTTCCGTTAGAGGTTAGGGTCGGGTTTTGATTTAAAAAAAGGGTAGGGTCGGGTTTAGTGTTAATCGGGTGGGATTTTGGACAATCGGGTTTCTTAAACGCGTTTTATTAATCCAAAACGTGATTTCTTTAATTAGCCGAAATTGTGGAAAATTGATGCAATTGTAAGTTAAGGTGGACAATTGATGAGGTCGAAAGTCGGGGTCGAAACATTGTTGGTTTGGGTAGTTTAGGGGGATAATCGACGTCTTTTTCAAGTTTTCGGACAGTGAGTTGATGTAAATCTTTAGTATGAAAAGTGGTTATTACTCTTTTGTATTTGTTTAGATTTGTGTCTTGTTCAGATTTAGAAAAATCGATCATTTGTAATATTCATTGTGCCAAAGAACACAAACAGCATATTTATTTACTTTGCATTTTACTCTCTTGGATTTAGTTGCATATGACCTCAATCAATCCGGGAAATAAGTAAATACACCAAACCACAACATCTGCCATGTGACCATGTCTATAGTTTTGCACTTGAGTTCACTTCTTTGTTCTTGTTTTCACTCTTTGCATTTATTTTACTTCTATATATCTTTGTTTCAAATTTATCCAATGAAAGAGCAATGGCAATAGTTGCTCTGTTTAAAAACTGAAGAGACAGCCTCTAAAGAGAAAAAAATGCCATTGGGCCTTCCTTCTACGTGCAAAACCAAATGTTTACCTTAGGTCTAAAATCGGACCAAACAATAAGCTAAAACGAATTCTAAGCATTAACCAAGTAAATCGATTACCCCAAACACACAAGTGATCAGAATAGCTAACTGAAACACATACATTTTATTGATTGTTGTAAAATACTTTGTTTAGCCGGACCTCGGAAGATTCAACTAATGCATAAGAAAGAAAGAAAGAAAAACTTGGGAATTGGCAAATCACATGCCTCGCTGTTTGAATCTGATAAACAAGTCATTTTGTTGAGCTCAGATTCTTCAACTAATCCCAATTTGACATTTACAAGTCAACTATTGAAACACAGCCATTCAACTTTTTTAAAAAAAAACAAGATGGGAAATGTATGCTTTTGTTTCCTACATCCAAAAACGTGAGGTTTTGTAATTTTGGAATAGTGGACGACTTGTGTGTAATGTAGTGCGCAAGTTGAATCCTACCGAATATTTTCCGGTACATAAAATCATAATAGCATTACTTCTTTTTCAAATATAATTTGGTCAAGCCTAGAAGGCTCTAATAAGAGTTTAATAGTTGGATAGAATCTTGAAAACAAACAAGAAAAGCTTTAGGCTAAAGTGAGCTAAACCATATAAATTCATGACTCAGTAGACAGTTGTAGTTTGTACGGACTAGAGAACTTGAACAAACCACAAAGCAGCTAAGTAGTTTATTTTTTTCTTCTTTTGATTGTTGAATATAGGTTTTGAATTTTTGTAGTAGTAGACTTGTGTCTAGTGTAGTGCGCAAGCTGAGTATAAGATTTGATTTAATGTTTCTCTTGATTAGAAGAAAGAAACTATATGTTGTAGTTTTTGAGAGTATAAGATTTGATTTAATGTTTCTCTTGATTAGAAGAAAGAAACTATATGTTGTAGTTTTTGAGATTGAGGTCCATATTTTAGTTTCAACTAGTTAGGTGTAAGATACTAAAATGTCATCGATTGCTTAGAGCATAAAGCTGGAATAGCTCAGTTGGTTAGAGCGTGTGGCTGTTAACCACAAGGTCGGAGGTTCAACCCCTCCTTCTAGCGTATTCGTTTTCTGGGCCTATGGGATGATTGTTATTTTAAGTTAACTTAGACTAGTGATATAGTTCTTTCTGGTTGGTTATATTTCTTGATGTAAAAAAAAAACATGTCAAATAGGAATATGATCACGTTTGCTTGAATCAGATGGAGTTGTTGGTGGCTCTGAGAACCTCATGCTTCTTCATATGATGCAATCTTGCATCACTTGGCCGGTCACGCGACAAGGTTTTGATATCAACTCTAAGTCTGTGGAGGACAACGTTCGGCAACGAAATGGTTCACAAGTGTGTTATCAAAGTCCTCACCACCGAGGTGAGTGTCTCCGGCTGTAGTTTTCACTTCAAATACACCTTCTTCAGTCTTCAACAATGACACATCAAACGTTCCTCCTCCAAGATCAAAATTCAAAACGTTCCTCTCACCGGTCACTGTCCCTTTCTTGTCTTGCCTTAAGGCACTCAATTTGTATTTCGTTGATGATTGATTCTCTATTGAAACGTGTGGAGAAATGAGAAACAGAAAGCACAAGCTACTAATGTTGAGAAGGACAAGCTATTACCTCAGTTTCATATTGCAGTAAAGGAAGGAGATGCTGTTTATTTGTATATATAAAAGCGTAGATTACATCTTGAATGCCTTCACTATATATAAATAAGATCAGCACCCCAAAAGACTATAAAGTTGTTTCAGCTAAGAATGTTGGAGACAGGGCCTGTAAACCAATGGCGGGCGCTTATAAGCCAATACGAGAGGATTATGGCCAACAAGCCAGCCACTGCCACTGGAGTGTAGTTAAGTGTCTCGGCCGTTATAGGATATGCCACGGGAAGTGAGAAGAGGACAGAGATGGTTGCAACCCATATGACTGCCACCCACCCCACCACCATTCCGTACCTCCCAAGGCTGAATGGTCCAGCCACAAAGGTTTTGCGTGACAGCGTCACTCTTAGAAAGATCGTGCTGGCATGTGCTATGTACAGTCCAATCGTTGCTATCGACACCATTGCTTGGAACGCCACTATGCTCCCCAGTGACTGCCAGTTTTTCAGCACATCAATCAAACAGTAATCCCATCAAACAGAGAAGAAGAGACAGAGAGGGGCTTACGGTGAGGGCCATACAGAACGATATGGAAGCAGAGAGCCAAACCGGCGTTGGGAACCTCTCTGCTGTTTACTTTGTGCCATAAGGGAGACAATGGCATTGCTCCGTCTCTAAAAGCGTAAGCCATCCTGATTATATCCCATATACAATATGATCAAAATCCACTAAGCCACAAACCAAACACAAATGCAAACATACATACCTGGAATTGCTGGTGACAGAGCTCATGCCACAGAAAAACACAGCAACCGCAACAATACCTAAGCACACGATTCCTCCAGTACCACTCCCAAACCTGCTTTTGAAAGCTAAGTAGAAGATCTCAGCAATGGCGTACCCACCAGAGTTGTTGGTCTCACTCAGGAGGTAAGGTATGTCTGTGACAGCATAGCTTATGCCCAATATATAACCCCATCCAAACAGAATTGATATCCCAATTGCACTTATTATTCCTTTTGGCCCATTCTTGTCTGCATCAATCGTCTCCTCAGTCTACAATTTTTTTTTTAGTTCCAGTCACCAAGAAAAGCTCAACAATAATATACAAAAACAGAATCCATATGTTTCCATACTCACCATGTGGGCAGATGCATCATATCCTGTAATGGTGTACTGGCTCATGAGGAGCCCCAGAACGAATATGTAAGCGTAGCTTGTAATGCCAAGTCCATTGTCAGTGTTGAAGTTAGTGAAGACAAACTTAGTGGTTGCTCTTTCGGTAGAAACCACAGGAATCAGAATCATGAGCACCACAACCCCTGAGTAACAGATCCTTACTTGGTTACTTATTTGAATATGGGACTTAAACACAAACAAAGAGATGAGAGGTACCAAGTAAATTCCAGAGAGCAGCAAGCTGTCCAATGAAAGACAAGACGGAGATAGGGAGGCTGTTGAGAAGTGCATGTATGAACAAGATTCCCCATGGATAGCAATCACAACATAGTCAGATCCTTCATACCCTCCGCCGTTTTACCGCCGGTGGAGAGAAGAACGATCACTTGAATCAGCTGTGCCAGAGAGAAGTCAACGCTCGCAGTCACTGCCCACTACAAACACACAACACTTCTACTTTAGCCAGACAGTGTTCTAAAAGTGAAGTCTGGTCAGAATTGTTATACTGCACCTGACCAACGATGTTGAACCTGAAAGATTGTGAAAAAGCGACACACAAATTTAGAGAGACGCGTTGCTTTCAAATAAATGATTTCAGAGAGAGAGAGAAGCATGCACCAGCCGGTCAACCAAGAGGCAAGAGGAGCCCATCGTGGGCCAGCGAGCATGGCACTCCAGTAGTAGAGACCACCGGAAGTTGGGTAAGAGGAGCAGATCTCAGCCATCGATAACCCCACACACATAGTGAACACTCCGGCCACGAACCATCCGTATACCAGAGTAACCGTGCCGCCGAATCTCAAACCGGTGTTATACGTTGTAGTGATCCCGGTGAGCACCGAGATGATGGAGAAAGATATGGCAAAATTGAGAAGACCCTGAAAAAGTCAAATGTTTTAGCAAATAAAATTCACAACTAGACCAAAAAAAGCGAAAGAGATAGAGACAGACGAGAGATCACGCTTGAGCTCTTGCTTGTAGCCGAGCTCCTTGAGGCGGGCTTGACCGGAATCAACGGAGGGAGTTAAAGACTGATCACCGGAGAAGCCGCCCATGGTTGCTCCCTCAAAGATTGTTGAGATGTGCGAAACGAATGAGATATTTATTCTGTTACACACATAACAATACCCCCTCAAAAGGTCCAACCTTTGCTTTTTCTTTTAATTTAAACTAAAAAAAGAAACAATCTTTATTGGTAGCTGTCCTGATACGACCAAAGTACCCATACTCTTTTACTTGACATCTTTGTTTCTTTTAGCAAAACAGCTGTTCAAACTAGAATCTCGAGATTCTCCTGTCAAAAAGATTAGATTTGCTTAAAATTGTAAATGAGTACACGTAGAGGTTAAAACACACACACACACATGCAAACTATAGCATCCACACATTCTCACCACGACCAAAATGAAAATAGCAAATAATGAAAATAAAAGAATCAAATCATCTTGGAGCAGTGGAAGTTCCAGACTCCATGTTTTCAAGAGACGTTTGTTCCACCTGGAGAGACATTGTCCTCAACGCATCTCCATTCTGTTGTGGACCTCGTTCCTGTGCTGCTCTGAAATAAGCGTAGGGACCCCATCCTTCATCGTGGTAAGGGTTAGGGTAAAACTGACGGTAACAGAAGGCGGCGACAAAGAGACCAATGAGAGCTCCAGCAAAGACGTCTTGCCAGTGGTGCCAGTAGTCATCCACACGCGATATTCCCACGAGGCAAGCCGCGAGCAGAGGAGCGAACACGATGCAGAGCTTAGCCACATGTCCTTCTCTGTTAAAGGCCTTCACTTTGCCAGACAAGTAGAGCGAGAGGAAGCCAAGTCCCGCGAAGGACCAAGAGGTGTGTCCGCTCGGGAAGCTTTTGTGACCTTCCTTGACCTCTCCCGGTTCACCATGGCATATCACACCGCCCAAAGCATCGTACAGCTCTTTCCCGTCGGGGAAGCAACGCCAGTAGAAGTTAGGACGAGGACGTCCGGTTGCGAGTTTAATAGAGTCTGTAATGATACCAGTTATCAAAACGGTGAAGAGTAAGCCGAGGATGCTGTGGTGTAGATCGTACACACACGTTCTCTTCACGTAGAAGCAGACGAACACTATGATAGGAAGCAGCACGGCGTAGATCGGCACTGACCAGACGGGGATGGTGTTGTCGTTGAAAGGGTATTTGAGATCAGTCATCATGTCTTTGCCGACGTATCTGTAGAAAGGAGAGATGAGCTGCAAGCCGATCTCGATGCCAACCAAGATCACGAGTATGATCCAGTCGTGCTTGTGTTTGGAGGCGAGACCTCCTCCATGGCTTCTTATCGTGTGAATGCCGAGATCTATCTCTTGCATTCTCCCTCTCTGCGGCTCTTGTTCCTGTTCCAAAAAAGGCACAATCAAGTCAGACTTGTAATCTAACTAGTTCAATGAGGGATTTGTGTAAAATAATACTACTTGAGGATTAGTGTTTGAAGTCTCTGTTAATAACGGAATGCGATTCATTCTCAATCGGGCAGTTTTTCTTTGTATTGGTTATTACCACGACAAGACTTTTCTCTATACATATAGCCAGTTTGCTCTGTCTGGTTCGCTGTGCTAAGATACTGTTCCATTAACTATATTTTCGTTGACTTTAAACTAACTTAACAAGATGACTTTTTCGAAAAGAGAAGCCTAACAAAAAAAGAAAGTGGAACAAACCACAACCAAGTCTTAACATTATTTACACTCTTTAAAAAAAAAAGAGAGAGAAGACAAAACAACGAAGATTTCAATTAAGAAGTGGAAGAGAGAGAAGGGCCTCCATTAGGTTACCTGAGTCTTTCCCCAGAACTTCATAGGAGAGAAAAGCGATCCAAATACCATCGGAACAATGAAGATTCCGATTACGCTTCTTCTTACACAAGCAGTGCGGATCGAAACTAAAAATAGGAACGGAGAGTAGAAGCAGAAGAAAGAGGGATGGGAGAGAATGGGTGAAGAAGAAGACGCGTTTGGTCTTTGTTGTTGAAGTTCGCAACTTTTTTGTCGGAAACTTCGAAAAGAGGCGTTTGTCGTGTCGTGTTCACTTGGAATGGTTTACCGAAAACAGGGGAGGTGATATATAACTCAACTTCCTCCCCTTCTTGGTTGCGTCAGCTTGAATGCCACGTCGATCAGTTTTCGGGTTTTTGACTTTTTGACTTGTCACCGGTCTAGTTTGGCCTTCTCTAGGCCGCGTGGGTCCCCACTTATTTTATTAGGAACATCTGTAATGGGCCTGCGGTTGGGAATATCTGTATGGGCTTTAATTAGCCAAATTATTGGGCCTTCATTCCTCCTTACCTTGTGGACAACGTTCACACCTCGTTAAGCGCAGAGAGTTTTGTAAGCATCCTCTTATAGTATTTTCCCTGAGAATCATTCGCAAATCAAAATGAGAAAAATTTAGATTCGATGCTAACTCTTCAGTCTACTTTCAACTGATATTTTGCTATTAAAACTTGGTATATTCGAGATATCTCATTATCGGATCTGTCTCTGATTTCCAGATGAATACGAATATAAATCAGATTTCGTTTTAGTTAAGATCCCCCAAATGAGTCTTGTCAAACAAAAAGAAAGATCCCCTAAGTGTGAGAATCTATTATCTTTTAGCTTAAAAGAAAGACAATGAAATAATCAAAAATGGATCTCACTGATGGAGAAAGTAGAAACTACTATTTGTGAGTGCCGAAAAGAGGAAGTCAGGTAATCAGGTAAAAAGTCACAAGTCTGTTTGGTTTTATTTTGGAGTACAATGCCAAGACCTGAGAGATGCCTGTTTTGTTTTAGCCTTGGGTATTTCAAGAAATTATTTCATTTCCCCTTCCACTAATTATTTTCTTTAATATTTTTTCCATATTCATTTATTTTATTCGATCAAGTATACAAACAAATCAGTATGAATAGATGGTCAAATTACATATTTAAACATCAGAAATTAAAACCAAGTATGTAGTTTCCATAATTTTCAGGTCTTCCAAAATTTTGGAACTTCCTATTGTCATCTTGAACTACCCGAAATATTTATTCCAAAATTAAAACATTTACTTAATTGTTTTGTAAGTTTAGCTAAATGTTTTGAAATCCGTCGCGTTACCCAAATTTCCGTTCCATTTTTATCTGTTTACGATTTTTTTTTTAATTCCGAAATACCCATTCTTATCTTGTACTTGTAAAATTTTGTCCCAATCTTGAAGTACCCAAGCTTAGATTTGTTTTTCTCTGAAAATTTTAAAGATTATCACTAGAATTCTCAAATGATTAATTTCCTATTAAGGGGTTTTATTCGTTTCTATCTTTAAAACAAATGTACACCAATTAAAAATTAAAACATAACTGTCAATTATGGTTAACTTTTTCCACATTCTTCGCATCTTCACCAGCCAGTAATCTCCATAATGTGTAGTATTTACTGCTTTGGAAAAGAATAGTAAAAATAACTATTCAAAGGCAGAAATAATGATGAGTAAAAATTGTAGATTATTTTGTCTGGTGGAATGAGTGGGGTTTGTGGGTCCAGTAAGTGGTGGGCTTCTTCCTGGTCCACGCTTAAATTGGCGATACATATTTTCTTTGCATACATTATGAACTTCTTATACTTTACAGATTTTACCTGATTATTGCCTATGCCTTTGCACTCACGACTCAACAACACACCCGTTTTGTTTAGTGCCGGAAAACATAAAGAAAACAGTGAAGAATGCTTCTCAGTTCAGTCTGCAAAACAATATTCATGTAATTCTTGTCTTGCTAATGGGAGAATGGTTTTCTTGTTGAGGTAAATAAATCTTTCCTCTGTCCACTTTAAATGGTGTTTTAGATTTTCAGCAAATTAAGAAAATACAAATTTTGTATTAGTATTAAATTAAACAAATTCAACCAATAAAAAAAGATGTAGTATTTTGTAGTTGGTAAAATTTTCAAACAACAATAAATTGTATATGGGATAAAGAGAACATCAATTAAAATAGGACGAAAAGAAAAGTAAAAACCACTTAAATTGGGAAGAGGAGTAATTTTAAGGAAAAAGAGTAAAAGAAGAAGTCAGTTCGAAGGTTTTGAACGACATCTCGGCCTCCGAGACACCAAAATTTACAAGAAAACTGTAAACGAATAATACTTAATAAGTACAAATAAAATATACGATAGAGTGAAGCTTGTTGCCAGCTAAAGTTAGCTGTTTATTTGTTGGACCTACCTTTACTATTTTTGTTTCTTCATTTTATCTTTTGAGCAAATTTGTTTCTTCGTTTTTGCCTTTCATTCTGCTTAAAACATCGTTTAATTATCTCTTCACTCTGTAACGCACACACATTCACGTCTGTTTTGTATATTTGATTGTAAAATTCACTCACGTTATAGAAGGTGAATACACATTAATAGAATGCACAAGTTTATCTGTTCTCTTCAACAATTAGATGTTCCAGTTTTGATCCAATTCAAGCTTAATTCATCATCTTATGTTTATGCAACTTTAATTTATTTTATTGATGTAATGGATAAGTCAATGTTTTATTTTTGCTAACTAAGTCAATGTTTTATTTCCATGAAATGTTAACGTGGTGGACCATCCACGAACTAGTTCTGTAATTGTATTTGTATGTGTAGATACATCCCGATCATTTTCCTTAAGAAATGAAAGGAAAGTATCTAACTATTTTGGAATTTCAGACCTCACATCTCTGTCAAAAACAACCTCTTTTGGAAGCATATGTGATCTTATGGTTCGTTTGTATGAAATTAACGAACGTTAGTTTTCTTTTGACGAAAACGTAACGTTAGTTTTGAAATGGACGTTACTTGCTTTTTCTCAATATATGTTCATTGATGATATTTATTTACTTATCTTAAAAATTGTCGTAATCTTCTTCGCCCAGCGAATTAAATAATCAGGTCATGTATTATTATTGGCAATTTGGCATAGCAAGAGAGTTGACCTGGTGAGAAATATAGATGATAAACTTGATAGATCAAGTTTGACTAAAACTCAACAAAAATAAAATAATGGGACACAAAATAATGCACATATAAGGTTTTAAGGAAGAACAAATTAAGCTGGATAATGAAATGTAATCGGCTAGATAATGAAAAGTAATATGTTGGAGTTGGTTGTAACTATCTTAAGTTTTGGTATTACTTGCAAGTTTCGGTTTGCTTTGGACATCTCTTATAGTTTCTTAATTAATCAACCAACACCTACCCACCCACCTTCTTTTATTTCAATAAATATAAAATTATAATCTATAGTCTTTATTGAAAAGCTCTATCCCCAAGCTGTATTGTAACATAATTTTTATATCCTCGTATAATTTTTTAATAAAAAATGGCTATCATCATTCATCTTTGATTTCGGATGTGATTCAGCTTAAACCCTACGTTCTTTATGTCATTTTCTTATGAAAGAAAACACTCACGGATTAATGTCTTACATAAGTAATAAAGGGTACTAAACTGTAAGTGATTAAAATGGTGAGGGGTAGAGTGCAAAAAGTTAGATTAGGGTGAAGGATTTATTTAATAACTTACAGTTGGTGCTAAAACTGTAACAAAGAGGGTGGTTGCATGAGCGCCGCCTGGAGCTTTGACGCGACTCCGAATCACGTTTCTTTGACTCTACGCGCGTCTGAACGGCGTCGTTCTTGTTTTTCGCTCTCGTCTTCCTATTATTTTTATGCTTTGTTGGTAAATCTATACTGAGGTCTGATCAGGGAAAGAAAATTAAAAAGAAAAAGTCACAAGGAATGGTGATGACGTCGCTTAGTGAGATGGCTCTGCCACAGTTACGTTAAAACCGCGTGTTTGGTCCATATGGTATAACCGACGTAATTTATTTATAATTTATATATTACTTTAGCAGCTTCTTAAAAAATCTCTGAAAAAAAAAAAAAATCTCTGAACAGCCTACGTTAAATCGCTTTTAACCTCGTATTGAGGAAAAAGATGTCGAACCCATTTCGTATCCAATGCAGACCACTTGGACTACAAGTTCCTGGAAAACTAGCAGTTTATTTCGCAGAATCTGTCGTATTATACCGTTTACATTAAACTGATTAGATTTTGTCTTTGTTTGGTTCTTTTATCGTTCGAGAGGTAAGTAAAAGAGTGTTTAAGAGCTTTGGGTTGAGCATTATACGTTATGGTTAAACTATATTAGACCGAGAGCTTTCCGTTACATGTATTGTACGAGAGAGTGAGAGCTTATGTTATCGCCGATTTGAGACACATATGTCTTTTGCCACATGATCAATCATGAGAACTAATTTTTAGAGCTATATATATATATATATATAAACAATTTACTAAGAATTTATATAAAACTTTTACATGTTTAAAGATGTATATTCCAGAAAGTTTAGTGTTATACGCCAATGATTCACCAACATCTGCTAAGACTGGTTCTGTTTTCCCAGTAGATATTCAAGATTGGCATCAAACTTGTAACGATACCACATCAACATTTTTTTTTGAAACTAACCATATCAACATTTGCATTCAGATATTTTATGTTTCGTATTGTATTCAGATCGTGGTTTCGTTATCAACATAGAACTAACTTGCGAAAACAATCAAAATATGTTCTATCGTTTGATCCGCAAGGCCGATGCAGATAGACTGATTTTGAAAAATTGAATGTGAATGCGAGTATGGATCAAGCTTATTTTTGCAGAGCAAGTGGATCAGTCTGATTTGAATTGCAAAATTTCACCAATTCGTAATTTAAAAAAAAAAAATTGAAAAAGATTTTCTTCAAAATATATATAGGGTTTATATTATTTTTGTTATATAAAAATTTCAAAAATAAGTAACTAAAATCTAATTAAAAATTATTCTTTGAATTTTTTAAATTACTATAAGATTTTTTGAATCAATCCATGAATTTCAACTTTTTTCTTTGCATGTTACATTCGTCAATTTAAATAAAAATGATTCGACCCACAATGAGATGGATCAAGCGAAATGGGTTTAACCTGCTTTTTTTTTTGCTAAGAATGTAAATATCATTACTAAAATGAAGGTTCGGTTACAATGAAATTGAACCAGAATCTGTTGTTAAGCTATTCTGTTCTTAGAGATCGCAAAAAAGTTTAAAAAGAATCTCTAAGAAGCTAACAATTAAATCAAAGCAGATCACTAAAAATGAGCGTTGGAGATAATAATGATACTAGAACAAAAGACAACATTTTCCTAAGTAACCACTTCTCAATTACTAGGATTTTAACCTGCTTACTAACACTAAAAAGGATTTATTGAGTCATATATCTGAGAGGATTTTTTTTTATTAAATCCCCTCTTACTGTAACAAACGTTTATAAATACTATATGAAATATAAATTTATTGGGCTTGTCGCTTGTATTAACTCATCCAAATTCCAACTTTTTGGAAAAATATGGATTTTGTCGATAAAATTCACTCAATAGGATTTTTTGGGTTTTGGAATATATATCTATTTCTAGTTAATAAATAGTGAACTGAAAGACGAGTTCTTATATGGTATTTCATTTTTTTGTTTAAATAAAAATATTCTTTCTGTTTTTTCCTCACTTTGAAAACAAAGAAAATTAAAATGTTTGAAATAAAAAATGAATCATTATTTTAAAATCAAATTTTAATATTTTGTACACTTTCTGTATATATTGATAAAATAAACAATTACACTATATTTATGAATAATAATTTTTATCATTTATTTTAAATATAGTTAAAAATATTTTCAGAAAGCCTAAATGTTCTTCAAATAACCTTAAAAATAGTAATAATAGTTTACAGAAATCTACTTAAATCTTAGATTCCCTTGGATTTAGTACATGATAAAATCCTCTCAAATCTTTAATCCAATCCATAAGCCTATAAATATAATCAAGCAATTACCATCTACGCTACCACTTTGATATTCTATAGTAAGGATGCTATCAATTATAAAATAAATATGTGCATGCATGTATTTACGTACGAATAGAAAGTTAAAAATTGCTTTTATTTAAAATAGAATTGCAATATGCTCTTATGGTTTTAAAAGCTCTTATGGTAATAATGATATGCTCCTCACAATCACTTTTTATGTGAAACTCCTTTGGTCCATAGTTTAATCGGCGGTTCATTAATGGTTGTACACTAGAATACCTGAGTTTAATTTTCGAAGAAAACAAATTATGCAGAATATTATAGAAATGATTTACAATTAATTTTTGGTATAGTACAAGAAATACTGTCAAAATGGATCTCATAGCGTCTTTTATAATATTTTTTACAAATCGTAATAGCATAATTAATAAATGACAATAAAAATCACTTTTTATATGGTATTACTCACTCTAAAGAATCCTTTAAATATAGTTAAGGAGGAAAAACAATGACACTAATAATAATATTACAACGTTGCAGAAGGTGAATATTAAATTGAACGTAAAGTCTGGGGTTTAATTTAAAAGTCGTGAAAGGTATATTCCTTTTGTATTTTTTTATTGCGGTGTTTTCGTTTTACAGCTGTATGGGACACCAAACCTGGATGGCCGTTAGATGCAATCTTAATCGCATATGCAAATGAATCCAACGGATAGAATCGTGGTGGGAGCAAATGGAGGATGACACAGAGGATTTGGCCACCTCTTTCGCCTGCGAATCCAGCGTGGAGCCAATCAGTAGACCTGCTGTCAAACAATGTGTCCCGTTCACAGGTTATGTCAAACAATGTGACACTGACACAGGTTGTTTAGATTCCTTATTTGTACTAATTTGCAATTCTCTTACCTTTATTAACCACAGCATTATTTTTGAAAACGATTCAAATAAGCTTCTCAAATAATCACACTATTAGTAGTACATTAATTTGCTTTTTTCCCTTTTACACGTTAGAAAGTGTTTGGAAATAGTACAAATCTCGTGTATTTGCTTATGTGCCAAAATATAGTATCTTGGGTTATTCATAATTCTCATGTGAACTGTGAATGTGTTTCTGTAGTTTTTCTTTCTTTTACTTTGGCGAAAATAGTACATTACAGGAAAAAGGAAACATTTAAGTTTTGAATGGTAACATGCAGAACAACTACGGAATAATTGCGGTGCGGTTAATAGTAACAAAAATATATAGATATATAGTTATCGTAAAGATTTTATTATTATTAATGGCGGATGAGTATGGTCCATCACCATTGAAGCCTTAAATGCCTGTAGTCGGCGACACACATAACTTTGAACATTTGTAAAATTATTAATTTTTCTATCAACTATTCTTAAATCAAAAATGCTTCATGGTTTACTAGTTAAGAATAAGGTGAAAAAATCAGAATTGGTGGTGGATACTGGAATGAATAGTGTTTGTAGTTAGTCCATTTGGGTGTCGATACTGAAATTTGTACGACGATAGTATTGTGGTTTATAAAGAGAAATCACTTCTGAAATAAAATTAACTTACGCAAAATGAAACGGGTAAGATTTCAACTATTCTATCAACATGGCAACTAAATTATCACTATTTCACATGTCTAGACTTGGGTTTCAGCTCAAATAGTTAATATACTGAGTTGTAACAGACAATCGGTCTATATCTAATATTAGTCAGAAGATATTTCAAACTCGGATAAAATAATGTGGTACGTTTCTGAGCTATTCCACTCTATAGCATCAGGTGCATTCATAATGTGACTGATAAAGTAAAAAAGAAAACTATTCTACCAACCGAATTTATATAATTTTATAATTGATTTTACATGATTTAGGCTGTTTAGATATTACGTAAATTAAAATTATAAAACTAATTTTATGAAAGTGATTAAAAAGGTCTTGGATTGATTTTCTAACGAATAAGTTAATAATGTTTAGTGAGACGTAAAGAGAATTATGTTTTAGTTTTTATTCAAGAACTGGAGTCCAGAATAGTCATCCTTACTGTTACATGAAAAATTAGTTGGGTTCAACCTATAAACCCCGAATAATTAACATCTAATTTTATGTAAACTATTATATTGAAAACAATTTAGTAGTTATAAATTTTGATAAACGAAAACACATCGGCTCTAACTGGTAACCATTAAAAGAACATGAGGAATAAGAAGGAAAGGAACGAGGAGAAATAAAATAAAAGGAAAATCTATTCCTTATGTTCCTCTCCTAATTTGACAAGGAATAAATATAATCTATTATTCCTTAAATGTAAAGGAATCATATGTACTAAGGGTCCGACTGGTGACCAATCTGGAAACAAAAAGAACGAATAGGAAAAGAACGTAAAGGAATAAAATAGCAGGAATGAAAAGGAATGGTTGTTCCTTCTTGAATTTAACAAAGAATGTTTTTGTTCTTTAATTCTCTACAAAAAAGGAAATGTGAGGGAATGGGAAAAAAAACTTATTCCTTGTGAATGGTGATTTTTTTTAGGAATGTTAGGTAATGCATTATACCTCGTCGTTCCCTGGTCACCATTCATACCCTAAATGTTCCTTTTAAATGGTGTAAATTGTAAGGAATGATAAGGAATTGAATAATTCCCACCCATTCTCCGGTCACCAGTTAGAGCCATCATGACATGTGCTAACGTTATAGCTGCAACCTATCTTAAACATGTACCCCATATACATTCTTTTATAAATTATAATCCATATACATTTTTGAATGTACAACTTTATAAACCAGTCTTAAATAGAAAACATTTCGTCTAATATTTTTTTATTCAGTATTTTCTATCAAAAACAATAAAATACCGATTTCTATGATATATCGCATTAATAAAGATAAAATAAGTTTTTGAAAAACAATCTAATCCGATAGAAAATATGATCTGACAAATACGACTATAAGATAAATCAATGATAAAGTCCATACCGAAATTTGGTTGGATGATGACAATATAATGATATCATAATTATCTTGTTTTGCTTTTAATTTTTTTAAAATGTTTTTCCGCATCACAATGGGCTGCACTCTACAGTCATCTTCATTTAACTACACGATAAAATTTCTCCACATAAAGATATATCATTCTATTTGGTTAAAGCTATTCCTGAAGAGATCTATTATGAAAAGTTCTATAGAACTTGTCTAACAATCTGCGATAACCATTACAATAAAAATTGAAACAAAACGAGTATATCTCCGATTTAAAACATCGGTAGAAAACAAAAATATATCTAGAAAGTTAGAGAAAACAATTTGAATGAAGCTTTGATACTATAAAAAGACTATTAGAAGATAAATATTAATTAGTTACATGCATTGTTTATGGTAATTGTTGTATCTACACAAAATAATAATATATCATTTGGAAAATGATTTTATGGTGTGTTTTAGTAATAATAAATTTATGGGCTAAAAATAAAAAATCATTGTGGAGAAAAAATAACAATCGATTATATAAATTTTGAGTGTCCATCAGCAATGCAAATTTTATCTCTTTCAAATAGCATCAAAACCGCGATTTCTTATGAAATCAGTCTTTTATAATCTTGATGACATATTTAACACTTATTAAAATATACTTGGAATATTTTTCATGGATCATCTCATATCCATAGATAAGAAATTATAGAATCTTTGACCAAATAATAATAATAAATGGATTTTTACTCATGAGAAGAGTGATCTACACAAAATATTTAAAATTGTATAGAAATTTTCCATCTGTTCTATAAATATATATATTCTTATCATGTCAAAACTATTTTTATTTAAAGAAAAAAGTAAAACATATTAAAATTCTGTCATAAGTTCATCTTTTTCGTGATTACCAATTTTCAATAAAACCGAACTGATAGTAATGTGCTAAAAGTAATTTTAATATTCTCTGTTTCATAAAGGTATACTCCTTTTATTTCATATTAAGTGTCATTTTAGCTTTTTCTGGTCTCATGAAAAGTGTCATTCAACAATTCCAATACA
Source organism: Brassica carinata (assembly GCA_016771965.1). Classification (NCBI taxonomy): domain Eukaryota; kingdom Viridiplantae; phylum Streptophyta; class Magnoliopsida; order Brassicales; family Brassicaceae; genus Brassica; species Brassica carinata. The sequence goes on along the minus strand of JAAMPC010000410.1, from coordinate 7,532 downwards.
ATTTATACTTACTTTCAGCTTAATATTAATTGCAAAATGTATTGATCTTATAAATAAATCTAATTATCTAAAATGCCAGAGACTTACACATTTTGAAGATAGTCCTTGCTTCAGATCATCATGAATCTATTGAGGCAATTTCTAATCCGATACAGTGGCTAAGATATAGATGCTTGTTGGAAGAAATACAGATCTTACGCCAAGGCATTAACTCAATTCAATTTGAGATGGAGAAAGTGGAGTGTAATCAGATTGTTAGAGATATTGCTAAGAGTGTTATGAGAGATGGGCATCTCCAATCATACTTAGCACTGGGAGGACTGGCGTGGCCACATGAGAGGCTTATGAGAGCAAATAGTACTAATTGATTCTTCTCTTAGGATATTTAGTACCATCAGCTTTCATGTTTTGTTTTACTTATTTCAGGCTTTGGTCCTGCTTTTGTAACCCCAAACCTTGTGTTCTATCTTTCAGATGTTAAATAATGCTATTGACTAAATAGATGACATTAATGAAAACATAAATATGTTTCAATCAGTTTATTAATATGTATAAAAAGTGTCTAAGTGACACTCTTTGTGAAACGGAGGGTGTAACATTTAGAAAAAAATGATTCAAAATACATTTTTATATTTTCAATTAACTTTTATTAATTAGTAATGGCTAATTGTAAACTTTAAGAAAATTGATTATATTTACTAAATTTTATTGGTTTTAAATTACTAAAAATAGATAATCATAAAAATATTATTTAGTACTGAAATTTAATAGAGTATGTTTTATTAATATGTGCGTAAAACTAAAATATGTATAATTTTGAAATAGAGAATAGTTTACTAGTATTAAATGATTGAAAATTGATAAAAAAACATTGTTAAACCATTCTTTCTAAAATATCTATCTTTATAAACCAGAGTTAGCACTTTTGAGTCAATTATCAAGTTTCTTAGAGTTTCTGTTTTTTTTTTAAAGAAAGGATGTTCGTTAATTTCAAGTAGGCATTTCAACAAATCGAAAAAGAGGGAGGAAAGATCAGTGCTGAGTAGTGAGAATGAAGAGAGAAATTGAATCTGTGCCAGAAATAATTTCAAGATAAATATTATCTCTAATACATAGATGGTTTATGTGTCACCCACATATTGTTCTAGTAGAAAGTTGTTATGTTGTTTTTTTTTTGAAACAAAGAAAGTTGATATGTTGATAATTAAAATACCAGAAACAACATTTGAGCCTAGGTGAGACAATCTTTTATAGTTATGAGTCAACACACTACACGTCTAGATATCGGCTTTGCTTTTCAAAATAACATTTTCTATTAGTAAGGAGATCTTTTGAATCATTTTGATATTCGAAGATAAAATCTTTTAACTATTCGATGTACAATTTATATTAATTAATAATAATTTAAAAATAATATATTTGCTGATAACAATTATATTTTCGAATTGCATGTTTTAATTATTGGAAATTATTAATGTTTAAATGTAAAGTAATAATTAACATTAGTTATTATTTAATATCTTGAATTTTAAAAATTTATATTTGAGAATTAGAGGAATACATGATTGCAGAGAGATACACATTCACGCACATTTCAACACTCCTCTACACATGACGCAGGGCATCTTATGCGTTTACTTTATAAATTAACATCATTTTTCATAGACGATAAAGAATCTTCACAAATTTTTTTTTATATTATATAGTATATATTTCAATATCTTTTAGTGTATATTTTAACTATTCTTTAGTGATCGATATCCAACAATTTTCGAAAACAAAATTCCAAGATAACCATAGTTACGAGATTTACTGTATCAATCATGTTTTATGATATACATTTTCACATATTTACAAACAGATTACATGAATATCAGTGTTTGTATATGTTTATTAGAACTCTTAGCAAACAAAAACATTTTTAGCAATAGATCACATAAATTGATTATATTTGATATTATGCTTTTCACAGCCAATAGTAAATTTCAGAAAATTTTGATCTTCTAACTTTCTATGTAAACGGCATTTAATTGTTTTAAGTAATTAAAAGGAAGAAATTATTTTGAGTGAGAAAATAACTTGACTATTATTTGAGTAAATCGGTATAGCCGTAAAATATATTTACCATAAACTACATAAGGGGAAAAAGAAAACAGCTGTGGTTTACAAGTCATGGACTCGCTATAACTCTCTCTCAACTCCCCACTCATTTTTGCCCTTTTTAATTTCAATTTCATTTCGTTTCTCTCTCTCCTATGGAACCGCCGCCGCCTTCTCTTCCACAGCGGTGGCCTCCACCGTCGTCCCAACAACCACCGCACCCGTTCCACCTCCCACAACCTCTTACCCCGAGTCTCTAGACTCCTCCCCCAGGTCACGCACCACCGACGGCTGGGACGATCTCCACCCCCCCTCCGCCGTGTCTTCCAAACTCCGCCTCATGTGCAGTTACGGCGGCCACATCCTCCCTCGCCCCCACGATAAATCCCTCTGCTACATGGGCGGCGACACTCGCATCGTCGTCGTGGACCGTAACTCGTCTCTCTCCTCCCTCGTCACGCGCCTCTCCAACAAACTCCTCGACGGCCGCTCCTTCACGCTCAAGTACCAGCTCCCCAGCGAGGATCTCGACTCTCTGATCTCCGTCACCACCGATGAGGATCTCGAGAACATGATCGAGGAGTACGACCGCACGATCTCCGCCCCCAATTCCGCGAAACCCTCGCGTCTCCGTCTGTTTCTCTTCACGCCGAAGCCGGAAGCTACTCAGTCGATGGGCCAGATCCTCGAGAGCTCTGCCAAGAGTGACGATTGGTTCCTCAACGCGCTCAACAGCGCGGGGCTCCTCAACAGAGGGTTCTCAGATTCGGATGCTAACGTGAATCGTTTGCTTGGCTTGGACGATGGGTCTCTCCGCTCGAGTCCCGTAGATAACGGAGATAATCTTGATTCCAGCGTTAAAGATGACGACGGCTCCGTTAAAAGCGGCAAGCAGCAACAGATCCAGGAGCCTCCGCCTCAGCCGCAGCAGCAGCAGCAGCAAGGAGGTCAAGATGTGCACAGCATGCCTGATTCGCCCATGCTCGATACATCGTCTTCTTTCGGGTCAACTTCCTTCTCCTTTACCTGCGAATCTTCCGCCGATTCGTGTTCATGTGGAGGAAGCAGGCGGGGTTAAGGGGTGCAGGATCAGAGGATGGGGATCGAAGAACAGTTCGCTAGATTCAACGTCGGGAACAACAAGCAGCAGGTCCAGCAGCAGCATCAGCAGGAGGATGGATTCGCAGCGATCTCGTCACCACCGCCTCCGTTGCCTGCGACGATCTCTCTTCCCGCTGCGCCGGTGAATGCAGCGAATGTCTCAAGTGAGTTCCAGACGAGAGTCTTCTCTGATGATGAGAGATCTGATCACGGCGTCCCTGCTGGATACAGGAAACCTCCGACTCCACGTTCTCAGCCGCAGAATCTGCAGCCTCAGCAGGCTCATCACGGAAGTCAAACAGCGGTGGACACGAGCTGCCTTCGCCTCATTCCGTATCCAGGTACTCTCCTTTTCCACCCTCAAATGGCTTGGTGTAGAACTAGACTTGTTAGATTTTCTGATGTGTTTGTTAAAAAATGAATCAGTGATAGCAGCATGAACAACCCTGTGTTTCAACAAAGACCATCTGTCTATCAAGAACAACCCATGTCTCAGATGCCTTCTGGTTCCACTGTAGTTACTGGTATGATCAACCCTTCAGATCCAAACACACTCTTACCCCAGAATCATATGCAGAATCAGGACCCTGGATACATCCTCCACCCTCAGTTCGAGCAACAATCTGCACCTTCTCAGCCACAGCAGCAACAGCAGCAGTACATACACGCTGCTGCACCTCAATACATTCATCACCATCCCTCCGTGGCCTTCCACTCCAGACTTACATCCAAGTTTACCCTTCGCAGCATCCGCAGCAGTCCTTCCAGAGGCACCCGGGTCAACTGGAACAACAGCAGCCTTATCCCGCTGTTTACTATGTCACTTCTCCAGTCCCACCTAGGCCTTACAGTATGGGTGTGCCACAATCTGGTAGCGTGAGCGAGGCTCCAGGGTCTGTCCCTTCTAACCATCCTCAGGCACCTCTTAATTCCACCATGATGGCTCCACCACCTCCTAACAACCAGTTGAGAAGTGTTCCTGGTGGCAAACCTGAGGCTGGGGTTTATACAACACCACAAGGTATGCCCGGTGCTCAGATGGTTCACCAGATCCCTACAAACCAGCAGCAATTCATGGGCTATTCTCAGATCCATCACCGCCTCAGTCTGGTTCAGCTGCGATTCCAAACTACGGATATGAATACTGACAATGCTCATAAGCAGATGTTCTATACGCGAACCTATGGGACACGCGACAGTACCAGACAATGACCGGTCCTCCACCTGCCATGGTGTTGCCTGATGGCTCTGCTGCTACTGCTAAGCTTCCAGCTGAGAACATTGCTCAACAGATCCGGAGTTCACAGCCGTTGTGACCCACAAGTCACAAGTAAGATGGAAACACAGTTTTGGAGGAAGAAAATCCCAGTTGGTATCGAAACATAAATATATAATTACTTTTGTTCTCTTATTTTTATCAGTTGCTGCTGCATCAAGAAAGTGTCTGGCTTCATGTTGGGTTTGGTTTCTATGGACTTATGTCAAAAGTGTTGTGTGAGTAAGTAGAGAGAATAAGGGAGTAAGCTTGCTGCTTTGGAATTTTACATTTATAGTCGATGGATATTGGTGCTTTTCATTTCATGGATCTTATATCATATTATTATTATCATTCATTTCTTTTGTAAATGACTCGTTTCATTTCTTAAATCTCTCTTTATCGTTCTCGTCTTATTATTTGAATGCTCTAATATTGTTTAAAGAGTTAGAAGACACTCGATATACTACTGACATGTTTGTAAAACATTTTATATTTGGAAGAATGAATGTGTTCCTCTCCATTGCTTCAATCTTATCCAAGGGGAGCATAAGTACAGATCGGGATCCATGTGTCTGGTCTGGTCCTGGATCCACCATTCACACAACCCTACAACTTCTCAGACAAGGTGTGGGAGAAAAAGGTAGTGACAAAATCGCTTTGTCTAGCAATCTAGCAACATAACTTTTCTCTTTTGAAAGAGAGAGCATATGCATCATCACGTAAACACCAGAACCCAACTCTCTTTCTGTATCCATACTCTCCGCTCATGATTTTGTATTCTTGCACTAGATTACTCCTTCACTCTCACTAGCAACAGAGAGCCTCTCCATAAAATGAGTTGTCACTAGTCACTACTCTCAGATGATGTTATCAACCGAGTCACCAATTAGAAATGTTCTGTGATTCAGATCCTGACTGTGATCTTGTGCACCAGAAGCAATGAAGCACTGTGGACCTGTACAAAATCTGAAACTGATCTATCTTTGGTCAGCTCCCATCCCTTGCATTCAGTGATATCAAACCAAGAAGGCCACAAACTGAATCTTGATGGGTTCTTCTTGTCTTCTGTCTCTATCCTGTCTGCAAACAACTCCTTTTCTCCTTGACTCTTCTGACACTTTCAGCCTCAGATTTAGGCTATAAAATCCTTATCAAAGAGCTCTCATTCTCAATCCACTCTTATCTGCACTTGTAGATCATTAAAAGCACCAATGGACCAAAACACACCTACAGAATTATCTCATGGGTCTTCAAACTTTCATACATATTACTGCAGACCAAGAAGGATGGTGGTGTAATCGATCTAGGCCTCAGCCTTAGGACCATCCAACATGAGACTTACCTCCCATCGACTTCAAGTGAGTTCCATTGCTGCTTTCACCTCACCCTTAGTTTACATTAATCCTCGTTTGATATCTTCAATATGTACATGCAAATCAAAGTGATAGGTCTGGACGGGTATGGTGAGCTTATAGGTGGTCACACCGCAGCTATATGCAGCTGAAGAGTGAAGAACCGTAAACCAAAGACTTGCTCAACGATATTACAATGATGGAGAAGAGGGCAGAGGAAAATTGGCTTATTATGTGAAGGTAAATATGGATGGCTCAGTCGTAGGCGCTAAGGTTTGCGTCCTTGATCAAGGAACCTACTCAACTCTTGCTCTTCAGCTTGACAATATGTTCGTAAGTTATGCTCCGAGTCTGAACCTTCCAGCTACAAGTATGTTGTCTAAGAAGGTATTGCCATAATCAACTTGAATTTGCAGGGATGCAGACCGTGTCGGACTGAAGCTGTTCCAGGACGAGTCTGAGTTCTCTTTGGTGTACAGAGACAGAGAAGGTATCTGGAGGAATGTTGGAGATGTTCCATGGAAGTAAGCTCTTACCAGAAGTCTTAGTACATTCTTTATACAGAACCTTGACTTAACACATTTGTGATTTGCATGAAACTTGTTAGGGAGTTTGTTGCAAGTGTGAATCGGATGAGAATCGCAAGAAGAAACAATGCCTTCTTCCCTACTGAAGCTTTTGAAGTCAAAGCCTATCGTTTATCCAAATGAGCTCACATCACTTGTGATTTTAGTTTTCAACATCTGATGTAACAGAAGCTTTTAAATACGATTATAAAGAGAGTGACACCTTAATAACTACCACCAACAATGACATGACAAATAAACAAAACAAAACAACATTAGTCTCATCTCTTAAAACAAGCTTTATGTTCTCTGATCTATGTGCAAATCTCTCAGTCTCCAGCCATTGGTAATCTGTCGAGAGTATCCGAAACGTGCCTCATGGTAGGCCTTTTCTCTGGACTACTGTTCACGCAACTGATTGCAACCTTGAGAACAGCGACAATCTCATCTTCCTTATCAGCCTCAGGAGCCAAACAAGGATCAAGAACATCACACAACGGTTTCTTCTCCTCGATGCATACCTGTATCCACCGTACTAGATCTATCTCCGATGTCCCCACCTCTAACACCGAGACCTACCCGCTATCAGTTCCAGTAAAATGACTCCATAAGAGTATACATCCCACTTCTGAGACGGTTTTACCGTCTTGAGAGTCTCGGGTGCCTGATAGTAGGAGCCAGAGGAAGAGTGAGCAGTGAACTCTGAAGATATGCTCTTGTGATGGTGCCTCTCTTCAGTTTGGATGATTCTGTTTGACTGTATCGTTGGAGAAGATCCTCCAGCGATGTTGGCCAACCGTGCTAGTCGAAGTCTGAGATCTTAGGTTCCATGTCCTGTCCCATGAGAATGTTGCTGGGCTTGATATCTCCGTGGACGTACTTCTTGGGACTGAACTCGTGCAGATGAACAAGCCCTGTCGCAATCCCTTTCGCTACCTTCAGACGCTCAGACCATGTCAAGGAGCTACACTCACCATCCCTGGCTTGCCTGCACACACATTTTATAGTACTTTACAAGATGTAACTGAATGATGCAACATGAAATGAGAGAAGAGAGACTCACCATGGAGAGCTGTTGCGAGGTTACCGTTTGGAACATAGTCATAGATGAGAAGCTTCTCATCAACAGACCAATAGTAAGCTCGAAGACTAGCA
>JAAMPC010000409.1:0-29166 GCA_016771965.1 Brassica carinata | reverse complement strand
CTGTGTAAATCCAGTTGACTTGGAATGTGTTGATCCACCTGGGAAGAAGTTGACAAGTGACACTGTCATGGTTGCTGCAGAACAGAATCTTCCAGCTGGTGATGATCTCCTTGTTGAAATTCCCAGAATCCATCCATGGAGAGTTTTCAAAAGGTGGGAGCTGGTTCTGAGTTATCATCATCAGAAGCAGAGGCTTATCCCTCAAACGCACTGTGTTCTCCTCGCAAGACCAGTAGATCCTCAGTTATCTCCTCTTCAGAGCCCATCATCGATAGAGAGTCCACTAGCTATTCTGAATCATTCAAGTTCCTTGGCGATTGTTATTCCAGCGAGAGGCTCATTAGTCAGAGTGAACCTGCGTGAGAATGATTTGTCTTGGAACGAGTTTTGGGGAAGGCAAGAAATTTGAGGTAACACTCAGTGTAAATAATACTGTGCAGCTTCCAGTTAGAAATTAAAAAAAAACTGCGACGAATTCTTACGAGGAGTGAAAATTTAGATACTCATTTGGGTAAAATCTTAAATATCACCTCCTAATAGCAACCAGTACATTAGTTAATAGTTATGATACTTTGTTGTGAGGTTCTGGACCACATTTCTATTCCACAGTTGTGCCAAACAGTGTGATGTAATTTTATCTATTTTGTTTAAGAAACTCTTATTTAATGAATATAAAACAAGTATACGTATGCACATTTTACCGTTCTTTCAGAGGCGTGGAATATATTGCTGTAGAGAAGCCAGCGGGAGCTTCCACGAACATCCTTTTCTCATCAGGAACCACCGGTAAGCCAATAGAAAAAAGCTGCATCATGGCATGTAGATAAGGATGTGTATGTGTTAAAATACCATGTTTTGCGTTTCTGGTGTAGGTGAGCCAAAGGCTATCCCATGGACGAACATTTCTCCTCTGAAATCCGCTGCTGATGCTTGGTGCCATTTGGATATTCATCAGGGAGATGTTGTTGCTTGGCCGACCAACCTTGGTTGGATGATGGGTCCGTGGCTCGTTTATGCTTCCTTGATAAATGGGGCTTGCATGGCATTATACAATGGATCACCTCTTGGTTCTGCCTTTGCCAAGTTTGTTCAGGTAATAAAGCATATAACTATGCATTCTCATCTCATTGGCTTAACAGAGCGGAAAACGTAGAAGAGATAAAAGCAGTTGATAGTTTGTGCGAATATTTCATATGACTTGCTATGGATTTCAAAGCATGATTAACTCTAGGACTTGGTCATCCCTTGAATTCACCATATGTTTATATTCTGGGGTTAGGATGCTGAGGTAACCATGCTAGGTGTGATACCAAGCATTGTTCGGACATGGCAAAACTCAAACTCGACTTCTGGCTATGATTGGTCACGAATCCGGTAATTCCCAAAGTTCATTCTCAGAGTGTTGTTAAGCCTGAGCTAGGATTTTAAATGTTTGTAAATGTCCTCATGCCACAAATATAATTTTTTAGAAATAAATAAATTTATGTAGGTTAAACTAACGTGGCTACTTCTATGAAAAATTGTTTGATGAAACATCTTTTTGACATCGCTAAACTAATTTTAAACAGTAACATTGATTATCTTAATACTTTTTCAATAGTTGTTTTGGTTCGACTGGTGAAGCCTCGAATGTAGACGAGTATCTATGGCTGATGAGCAGGGCTCATTACAAACCTGTAATCGAGTATTGTGGTGGAACTGAGATTGGAGGTAGTTTTGTCACTGGTTCTTTGCTCCAGCCTCAGTCGCTGGCTGCTTTTAGCACCGCTGCCATGGGTTGCAAGCTTTTCATTCTCGGTGACGATGGCAATCCTCTTGTAAGATCTTAGATGATGCAGTGTTAATTCTGAAAGATCTTACAGTGTCAAGGACTGAGTTGAAGATAGCATGGTCATTTTTTTTTCCCTTCCTCATTTCAGCCTCCAAATGTAGCAGGAGTAGGAGAATTGGCTCTTTCTCCTCACATGTTTGGAGCTTCTAGCACTCTCCTGAATGGAGATCACTTCAAAGTTTACTTCAAAGGAATGCCCACCTTTCAAGGACAGGTAATCCAACTCTTTACCACATATTTATTCAGAGCTTTTCATCAGTTTTGAGTGTGTGGCGTACCTGCTTTTCGATAGATTTTAAGAAGACACGGAGATTTATTTGAACGGACTTCAAAAGGATACTACCGTGCTCAAGGACGTGCTGATGACACAATGAATCTTGGTGGTATAAAGGTAACCTTAGTTGCTGTACAATGCTCTTATTATATAATACTAATAACAAAAAAGTGCAGAAGTCCAACAATGTGCAACATCATAATCATACCCTGCCGGTTATTCTTTCCCAGGTTGGTTCTGTTGAAATCGAGCGAGTCTGTAACTCCGTTGATGACAGTGTCCTGGAGACAGCAGCAATCGGTGTTCCACCTCCCAGTGGAGGTCCTGAGCAGCTAGTAATCGCTGTTGTGCTCAAGAGCCCAGAGTTAACGAATCATGATGACTTGAACCTCTTGAAGAAGTCCTTCAACTCTGAGATACAAAAGAAACTCAATCCATTGTTCAAGGTTTCTTCCAACAACAAACACACACAAAAAGAGTTCATTAGTGATTGTGTTGTAGCACATTTTATACAGCAAATGTGCTAATTATGTAAAATGTTTAATGCAGGTATCATCTGTTGTGACACTGCCTTCATTGCCGAGGACGGCCACAAATAAGGTTATGAGAAGAGTTCTAAGGCAAAAGCTTACTCAGACTGGTCTAAACTCGAAGCTATGAGACTATTGTTCGCCATAAACACACACCACGTTTGATCTTTTGTTGTATCAATCCTACATCCATGTCTACATCAATAAAATGATTCTCAATTCACATATAGCCTGTAGAATTGGTTTTCTGTGAGTGTATCAAGAGATCCATAATTGTAGTGCGATCCTTAATGTGAATATGTACTTATCATGTAACGTAACTTAAATTTTTATTAAGCACTGGTGATGTGGTGTAGAATCACGAGGTGTAAAAGAACTTATTTCGAATTAGTGGTGATATTCACTAATGTTAGTAAATAAATGGACATAAAACGTAATAAATAAAAGAAGAAGGGGGTACTCTGTAATTTACGCGAACAGATTTGGGATATACACACAAAAACGTAGCCATAGTTCATCTTCTTCACCAAACCTTAGGATAAGTCGAAACAGAAAAACGGCGTCGGTTTGACAGACGGAGGAACCATGTCGTCGTCTCTTCTTCTCTCAGGCTCTACAGTATCTTCTCCCTTTATCGCTCCGTCGAAGCTGTAATCTCTCTCTCTCTCTCCCTCCTCCCTCTTCCTTCATTTCACCTTCTTTCGGAGGTGGAATTCGGGTTTGACCCGTTATCCGATTTCAAATTCTAGGGTTTGTTTGTATGTATCTCCCACAATCGAACCGTAAGAGCTTATCCATCGTTTTCGTTCTTGTTTCTGATTGCAGTTCTCTCTTACGGAATCCAAATCAGTCACTGTTACTATCTCGGAATGTTTCAAGAAGCTTCAAACCCCCTAGGTGCTCCTCCGCTGATTCTCCATACGGAGGTATGATCTTCCCTTCTTCTTCCTAAAGTTTCGAGCTTTACGCTGTTTTCACTCACGTAAATCATGAGTTTTGTGTAGGCAACGTCCCCACGTTCCCTCGAACCAGAGTTTGGGACCCGTACAAGCGTCTAGGAATCAGCCCCTACGCTTCCGAGGAGGAGATCTGGGCCTCGCGTAACTTTCTCTTAGAGCAGTACGCTGGACACGAGAGAAGCCAAGAGTCTATAGAAGGCGCGTTCGAGAAGCTTCTCATGTCTAGTTTTATCCACAGGAAGAAGACCAAGATCAACCTCAAGACGAGGTTGAAGAAGAAAGTTGAGGAGTCTCCTCCGTGGCTCAAGGCTCTTCTTGATTTCGTTGAGATGCCTCCGATGGACACTATCTTCAGAAGACTGTTTCTTTTGCTTTCATGGGTGGTTGGAGTATCATGAACTCAGCTGAAGGCGGTCCTGCCTTTCAGGTTTTGCTTTGCTTCTATGATGGCGTTATAGTGCTTTAGAGACAATCTAATCTTAGCTTGGCTTAGCTTATCTATACTGGAAATCTTAGTATAAGATCAACTTGTAGATACATAGATAAAGTGGACTAGTAGCATGAACTCAACGGAAGGCGGTCCTGCGTTTCAAGTTTGCTTGCTTTGACAGTGGTGTTCTAATCTTTTAGAGACTATCTAATCTAGCTTAGCTCATCTATACTAGAAGTCTTACTGTAAGATCAACCTGTAGATACATAGATAAAGTGGACTAGTATCATGAACTCAGCAGAAGCGTAGATAGTGTTTTGGGTTTGCTTGCTTCTAAATCTACAGTGTGTTTTAGAGACAATCTAAGTTTAGCTTAGCTTATCTTTACTAGAATACTTATTATAAGATCAACCTGTAGATACATAGATATAGTGGAATTGTCTCGCTTCTGATTCTCTTAACAGATGGTTTGAGGTTAAGATATTATTGGCTGTCACTTGTAGGTGGCGGTGTCGTTGGCTGCTTGCATATATTTCCTGAATGAGAAGACCAAGAGCTTGGGGAGAGCTTTCTTAATCGGGTAAGCTCCTGGTGCCATTGAAAACTAGCTGAAAAAACTTGGATTGTTTTTTTTCTTTGTTGAATGTGTTTGGTTGTTATGATTGCAGGATTGGTGCATTAACAGTCGGGTGGTTCTGCGGTTCGCTAGTCATTCCCATGATTCCGACGGTTTTCATTAACCCAACATGGACGCTGGAGCTCCTAACGTCACTGGTTGCTTATGTGTTTTTGTTTCTTTCTTGTACTTTCCTCAAGTAGGTTACTTTTCTTTATCAAGACATTGTGTTTCTTTCTTGTACCTGATCTCGCCGGAAAATTGAACTTAAGTTCCACAACATTGGCTGGCTCTGTTAAAGTGTGGAATCAAGTTGATGAGAATCTTTTACCTTTAAGTGGATGCTAAATGATAAACATTTATGTGTACATACATTTATAGTTCTTAATGTAGTTTTCAATACCATGAAACCAATTATGTTCCAAATTATGGGAATTATCTCAAAATTGATCATCTTAATTGGGTATGAGGATCTTCAAATCTCGTCTTGTGATACATCATACATGCCGTCGCAATATTCATGTAAATACATAGGGCTGGTCAAATAAACCGAACCGAAAATCTGAACCGATCCCAATAAAAATGAATCTGAACCGATCCGAGCCCGACATAAATATCGAATGGATCTTGTTTTGTGATATTTCGGGTTATAGGTATTATCTGAACCGAACCCGAATTCAGATGGATATCCGATAGAACTCGAAATATTCAAAATGCCAAAAAGATCTTGTACCAAACATGATCTCAATTCCTAATATGTATCCAAAATACACTAAGATATATTGAACATCAAAATTATTATCTATTACATAAAGGTTGGTGGTTCTATAAGATGAAAGTTGATGGTTGAAGGTGGCGTTGAAGTTTGAAGTTTTTATATTTTGGTTTTGTTTTCATTGAATAATGTTTTTCATTTAATGAGAAATTGATTTTCGTTTTATGCTTTCATTTATTTGGTTTTATTCCTATCGATAAATATGTTTAATTTTTTGCTTGATTTTGAATTATCAAGGTTGATGTTCATTTCTTATTTTTGAATCGATTTTATTTATGTTTTGGTTACAAAATATGTACAAATCAAGTATTTTAAAATCAAAGAACCGATTTTACTTATGTCTTGAAGATTGAAGTTTGAAGTTAAGTGGTTGAAGGTTGACAATGGTACTTGCAGTTGAAGCTTGAAATTTTATTTAAGTTTTGGTTTTGATTTCATTGAATAATATGTTTCTCATTTGGTTTTGGTTTTGGTTTTGGCTTTAGGTTTCTTTGAATTCTCTCATTTGTTTTGTTTTATTTATATCAATAAAGATGCTTGACTTTCGTTTCAAATTTACGTCATTTCATAGTTGTTTTGACAAAATTGATGCTTTTACTTATTTATTTGTATTGTAAGTTACCATTTATGTAGATTTGTATTGGTTACATTTAGTACAAACGGTATACTCAAGAACCGAAGTCCATCTGAAACATAAACCGATAGTATTTCGGGTTATACCAATACCAAAATAATTTACCAAATCTGACCGAACCAAAGAGCACCGAATCGATACCGAACCGAAGTTTTAAATTATCCGAATGGGGCTGATTTTCGTAACCATGAAAACCGAACCGATTAAAACAGAACCGACACCGAATGCTATCCGGTTGCCCGGCCCTATAAATACATGTGTAAATCTCTTCTACCTTTCTTTCACTAAAAAAAACATGTGATCGATCTAATAACAAAAACATTTATTTCTCACATTATTTCCACATACAAGTTTGTCTTCTTTTGCTAAGGTCATATATTTCTGGAAGGTAACATGTTAGGTTTTAGATCATCGTACTATTTATTTCCACCACTGCATGCACACATTGATATAACCAAACTGGACAAACCGATATACATGTTAAAGATAATATCAAACATCACGTATTCACAGGACAAAAAAAAAAAGAGAGTTTTATCGGAAAAATCGGCGCTTCCAAGGAACCCGATTGTTATTCCTCACGCAACAGCCACATGAGTAAAGTAAGATGACAAGAAGAGTAACAAGAAGATTGAAGACGAGAAGAATACTCCATCTTTTTCTTATACCCTTGAAAACTCAATCTTGCACGACTCGCACGCATAACACAACTGGCTCTGCGTGTTACTCCATATCTTGCAGTCCCCTGTGATCTCTGCCGTTGACGTCGCCGGAATTTTCCACCACGTCGCATTCTTTGACTCGAAGCCACACTCTACTGGTGGTCGACAACATCCGAACTGAATATAGAAAATAGAAACAAGAAATACATCTCTCTTATCCACCATAACAGATGTATCATAAATATATCATATTTAGTTTCAATAAAGTTAAACTAATAGTAATTCAATACAATCGAATTTTTTTTTTTGAAATTTACATTTATTAAATAGTTTAAAAATTTAGAAAACACAGAAAATCTATTTTTATAAAACAATTTTAAAAAACATTTATCTTTATTGAATGGATATTGTATATAATACGTATAAACATTTAGTTTTGTTTCTTTGGTATATCAACAAAAAAAAAAAACATATGAGTTTTATTTCCCCCCTTAACTCACATATTGTTAAATCTAAAAATTCCATTAACCACGAGTTTCTGAGCTACTCATAAGCATCAAAGTCTATAAAATCGAGTTGGCATAGAGACAAATTTTAACTTTATTTTTTTTTAACATATTTCTTTCGGCTAAGGTAACAACAACACACATACCTTTACACTCGAGAGATGTTTGGCGTCCAAGTGAACTTCACCACGACCAAACCTACAAATCTTAGAATCAGACATGCATCTTTTGATCCCTTCCCAGTTCTTCCCTTGAAGGAATGGTTTCTGATCCAGTTCTCAAGATCACCGGTCCCTGAAAAGGCTTTTCCGGCGGAAGGATTGGTCACGAGGAAGACGAAGATGGAGAGGATAAGGATGAGAAGAAAAGAGAGGAAGAGCAAGAAGAGGTAGATAGTCATGATGAAGTAGCTGTCGTAGAGAGCGGCGATGAGGCCTAAGGAAGATATGAATAAGAGGAGACTCGCTGTTACGATGAGAGGGTCTTGAATGAAGCGTTGACAATGTGATGGGCCTGCCGAGAAGAGGTAGACTGAGTAACATAAGGTGGCTAGGGCGATCAGTGCGAGGATTGCGTTCGTTGTTATTACGGTGGCGTCGCTTAGCCGGGGCATTGGATCAATATTATGATTGCGTTCCTTGTTATTGCTTGTGATGGTTAGGTTAAGATTTGATGTTACATATAATGAACATTTTGGCAAAATAGAAGTAAGAAACTCTCGTCGTAGACTCGAATCACTGCAACAAAGGACCGCCCATGTAAGGGACTTCTAAAACGCCTTAAGAGTTAAAAACAAAACGGTTATTGTGGCACGTGAATGGTTGATTTATACTAAAACGTTGGAGGCCCCTAATCCATAGTTTGAGTAAATGTTTATTAATGTTTGTATCATGGTTTTTTTCTGAACTGTTGTACATCATGGTTTCCGGTCTCAAATCTTGAAAAAGACAGATTTAATAAATAATACTCCATCCATTTCTTAATAAATGTTATTTTGACATTTTCCAAACAGGTTAAGAAATTTATTGAAATGTATTTAAGATTTTATTAACTATACTTTGACCAATAGTATTTGGTATAAATAAAATTATTTGTAAGATTAATGCACTTTACAATTAATTTTAAATTGAAAATAGATATAATTTGTAATGAAATTCTAGAGTGACATTTTTTGCATAACAAGGAAAAAAGTATTTGAATGATATTAAAATAAAGGGAGTAAAAGCTTACCTGAAATCTTCACCAAGTAAACGGTCAGAGACGAATTTTCATAAAAGATTTAAGATTGTGTAGTCAGACTTGATTCCTGATAAGATAGATAGTGTTATCGTAGTGTTTCAAAAAAAAAAAAGATAGTGTTATCGTGGAGATGTCTATCTAATTACAATAAGTCACTTTTTTAAAGTACTAAAACGGAGAGATACATGGCAACTATATAAGCCTTACGACATCTCGGCACTACTTCCGGACGTGGTTTCTACTAACTTACGGTGTTGAATCAAGCCTCTGACTTTGCCTCCTTTACCTTTTTTTTTTTGAAAATTGAAGAGCTTTGCCTCCTATACTTCATGCCAAATTTTCATAATTACACATGTATACAGTAATTAATTAATCCGAAAAGATGATGAAGACGAATTTTGCCATTATTCACGTGAATATTTGCCCCCTCTAGTTCTGCAAATGAACCTTTGTACCTTCAGGTAGGTGACTTATAGAACGCATTAATGCTTATTATCATATTAATAATTTCATAAATTTTTATTCATTACAACAACAGATGAATATCATATGCAACTTTGATATCCCAGTGGTACGAAAACAGAAAACGCGTTCACACATTTATTTATATCATAGAGGAAATCTTAGGGACTGCTACATAGACGTCGCCGTTACTCTTATTTGCCGCCGTTTAATTTCTCTGATGGGTTCTCATCACCACACCTTACTAGTTGCCTTCAGATCAGCATCCGTGATTCTCTGAACAAATTGAAACCAATCAAGTGTGAGATTGACTTGTATAACCAATCCGTATTTTACATGCTTATATGTATAATGTATGTGTAAACTTAACTTTCAAGAATAATGCATGAATTTTGAGATTTTGTGGAACCAAAAATAAGACCAAAATTAAAAATACTATATTACTAATATATGGAACCTGGTGAAGGTCGCTCTCATGAACAAAACAGTTGGCTCCAACAATGGGCTTATGCGGTTGAATATACAAGCCAGTATATTCTTGAACCTGCTCAATAATTTACATATATTGGTTAACTAGTCAGATGCTATAATGTCAAAAAGTAACATGGTCGTTTTCTAACGTGTATATATAGCAAGTTACCATCTTGCTAGTAGCCATAATCTGGCTTGTGTCTATTCTTGTGTACACACCATCCATCGCAGATGCGCCGCGACGTTTTAAAGCCACCACGACCTATACATACCAAAGCAACAGGTCTGTCTAAGAAAATTGCACAGGTTCGTAAGATGGTCTCGGTGATAGAATATAACTTTACCTCTTCAAGTGGTGCATTCCCACATCTTTCACCTATCCCGTTTACCGTTACGTCAACTTGTCTTGCTCCCGCACATACACCCTATTTATAGAAAATGTAAAATAATTGTTCTGTATGTATTTGAATAGACATTCGTAGATGAATGAGATAAAAGCAGAGTTAATTTTAGTACGGCGATTGCGTTAGCGGTAGCAAAACCAAGGTCGTTGTGACAATGAATGCTGAAGACAACATCATCGATCCCAGGAGTGTTGGCTTTGAGGTAGTTCACAAGTTCTCGAATTTCTTGCGGCATGTTGATCCCTACCGTGTCTGCGAGGTTCGCCGTGGTTGCCCCCGCTTTGATCGCTTCTCCTAGAATCTTGCATAGAAAGTCCTTGTTCGACCTGCTTCATTTTAATAACAAACTAGTTTAAAAATCTATATATGACATGACGGAGAATATGTAGAGGCCATAACTCACTAGAATCCATAAAATTATCAAATAACAGCTAAAACTATTTTGTCACATGATTGTTTGAAATGTGAAGTCACATCATCAGGAGATTCAGGACTAGATGACTTTTTTTTTTTGTAAAAACAGGACTAGATGTCGGATCCCTCAACATCATGATGGCAACTATTGGACCACCATATTAGTTGAAAAAAACTTTTCCACTAAATGAAAATTTTAAACATTTTATATATATAATACTCCTGCCAAATAAAAACGCCCATGTAAAACGTAAACAACAAATATATTAACTTAAGACCAATGGAGTCAAACAAACATATGTACTAAAGGTTTTAAGATACGGACCTGCCGGCATCTTCGCAACCAAATTGGATGTCATTGAAGCCTAGGCTCTTAGCATACCTAACACTATTCGCGGCCATCTCAATGACTTCTTCTTTAGTCTTTTTCAACTTATATTTCATGTGAATGTCACTCGTAGATATGAATATGAGTATTGTTGGCCTCTTGGCGTACTTCACCGCTTCCCAAACCGCCTCGATGTCGCTATGTTTGCATCGTGCGACGGCGCATATAACTGGGAGGTAACCTGTTTCTTCATCCACCTAAGTGAAACAACAGTATATAATCATGACAGTCTTTTAGCTTATGGAAATTGAGCGGTCTAACATGACTCATATTCTTTAAAAAAAAATTTAAGTAAATGTATAAATTAGGTAAAACTTTAATTTTTTTTTTAAAAAAAATAGAGTCTATAATTTCAAAAAACTTAAACAGATGAAACTAATAATTTTTAAAACTATATTTACTTTTTTGTATATATTTTAATATAGTTTTAATATGGCTTAGAAATAATTTAAGATAGCACAATCTATAATAATCATACTATCTGGACAATTACTCCACTTGGGTTGGGTTTGTATTATTTGCGTCCAAATGATGTTAATATTCATTCCAATTTAATTTATCAAATGTCCCTGAAATAAAAAGGTTAAATATATAGTTTAAACATAAAACATTTATGTTATAAATTTCAGGAAGACATTATCAACCTCATTCCCTACGGTCTTGGCGATGGTCTTGACGGTTTCGAACTCTTCCTCAGATGACGCAGGAAAACCAACGTCCATGATGTCTACTCGGAGTTTGGAGAGCTGCCGGGCAATCTCTAACTTCTGCGGTGGAGTAAGTGCTGCACCGGGGGCTTGTTCCCCGTCACGGAGCGTCGTGTCGAATACACGCACATAGTTTTTGTCCGGGAGCTTGTTTGGTATATACTCTGGCCACTGTTTCACGATGGGTTTGAGGTCATGAGTTGCACCAGTCACAACCTTTTTGGACAAAAAGGAGCAACACGAGGTGAACAAGGGCGGTTTTTTGTGTGGACAGGTAAGACTGAAAGAGTGTAAGGAAGATGCAACGTTTACAACTGACTGGACGACAACGGTGGAACCGGTGTTGATCATACCGGATTATGTCTTATGGCGAGAGACTTTGATTTTTTAAAATTTGGATTTAAAGGATAGTTAAGAGGAAAATGTTCGTACCATTAACAAATTTATTTATACTAAAAGTAAATTGCAAATGCAGTACACTAGAAACGTTATAAATTAATACCGATAAATTAATAAATACACTACATTAATAAATTTCTTCTGTTCCGAATTTAGTCAGTTCAAAATATGATACAGATCGATAAAATAATAAGATAATAATTTTCAGAAAATCCTATGCAAATATATAGTCCTACTAAAATCATAAATTAATAACTTCTATATATGAGGTTTATATAAGTATAAACAAATTATTGTATTATCTATTTGTGAAATTGTTTAAAATACCACAAGTTAAGTATTACTTTTCAAAAATAACTCAATAAAAATATACTAATATTTGAGTTTAGGTTTTAGTGATTAGTGTTTAGGGTTTAGTATTAAGGGGTTGGATTTATATATGTTTTATAAATATTTTGAAAAATCAGCTTAATGTTATTTTATCACAAATTTAGGATATTTATGAAAATAGTCATTTATTAATGATAAATATGAAAAGTGGTATCAAACTTGTCGAGAATTGAAATTTCTCTTATTTATTTTATATTCATAATGAAGTTCATCTCTATTTTTCTTAACACTTAAAATATTTTGATAACATTTAGTAAAATTATATCTAAAACTACATTTAAATTCTATGAAACATATTTTGTATACACCAATAGTATAACAAAACGATATAGAAGAAATATATAAAATTTCATATATATACAAAAAATCAACTATTTTCTTATTTTATAAAAATATGTTATGAAATATGTTATAAAAATAGAAAAAATATAAAAAGAAACGTTTGTTAAATTAATGATTCTATAAATTAATAAAATTACATAGTTCCAATATTATTAATTTGTAGACGTTTTGCTGTATATGAAACTTGGGAAAACAATTTATTACATTTTGTGTCATAGTGAGAAATAAAAATATAAGTTTGATCACTAGAGCTTTTAGATCATTTACAGATAAGTACAAACACGAGGGTCCTATAATATTATTATAGTATTGTTCAAAAGTACGAGCACGATCATGATCATTTTATTAAGATAATAATTGATATCTATATTGTTGGTACTGATCAGTAAGAGAGGACATACGAATCACGTGGTATGAACCTCTAGGTAGGTGACATTATCACATATGCTAATCTTTGTGAAGAGGCTCTTAATGTTTTTTATAATGTTTTTAATCTTATTGTATGTTCGTTGCCAATGACGCTATGAGATTTTAGTACAGTATAACCTCTTTAAAATAATACTCTATAAATTAATATAAACTAAAAACATCTATAAAATAATATAATTTTATAGTTCCAAATTAAGTTTTTGGTTCAATTAGTATATCGATAAATTAATAACCTTTATAAATTAATAAAAAATTATAGTTTTGGTGTAATTCAAACATTATTAATTTATAGAGGTTTTACTGTATAAATAGTTTGGGATCGTGAGGTAGTAGAGTAAAATAGGTGATGTGCATAATCTCTAAAACGATACCCACAAAATGCTCGGAATTTGGCAGTTTTGCAGGTTGACTTGCGCATAATTTTTCAACTTAATACTGTTTTTATTCATTAATACAACACATGCATATTACAAGTGGAGCCTTGATATTACAAGGTACATCAACACAAAACGTGTTCACATATTTATACCACAGAGGAAATCTGTGAGATTGGTACATAGCAGCTGGTCTCTTTACCGTAGCCGTTTAGTGAATTCTCATCACCACACGTTACTAATGCCTTCAGATCATCATCCGTGATTCTCTGAAAAGATTAACAAATTGAAACCAAATAAGTGTGAGATTTTATAATCAATTAGTGTTTTAAATTCTGATATGATATGTCTAAGTTAAATTGCAACGCATATGTGCATGAGAAGATACAAAACTGAAAAATGAAAAACCTTTTTATGCTTGGTTAAACCCCTGAACTTTGAGAAGATATCGTTCAATTTCTCATCATCGAGCTCATATCCCATCTGATAAAAGAAAATAAACACATATATACTTAATGTCAAATACTTATCTGTAAAAACTGTAATCTTGTAAATATATCTATGATCGTTGTATACAGGTTCGGCTTACATAAATTATGGACTCTGGGCTTAGATATTTTTTCCTCCGAAATTATAACTATATTTCTGTAAATTCACAAATTAAGACCCTAATCTTTATATTATTTAACAAATTTGGACCTCAATTTCTTAAAGAATTTTTGTCAAAAAAAAGAGGATCCTGTGCTTGTGCACTTTGAGCACACCCCAAGAGCCGGCAGTGGTTGTATAACTAAAGCTTAAGGAAATCACAAGAAATACCTCTTTCAGCCGATCATTCACAGCATGACGTCCACTGCATATTTCCATTGTTGTTTGTTCATATGGATAAATAAATAAATATTACCAAATGAAACAATGTCTAAAACTAAGAAGTATATAGAATCATTACCTAAGCTTTCCAAGAACAATGCTGGAACTTGGAGATTTTACAACCCCAACATCTTCTGGCGATAAGATCTCATATGTACTCCGATTTTTCAAGATTCCATCCTGCAATATGTTTGACCAAATCATTATTAAAAACAAATCATTTCACATATATACTTTCTTATGTCACATTTAGATAATTTTATATATGTAACCTGATGAATGCCGCTCTCATGAACAAAACAGCTGGCTCCAACTATGGGTTTATGTGGTTGAACATACAAGCCGGTATATTCTTGAACCTACTCAA
Source organism: Brassica carinata (assembly GCA_016771965.1). Taxonomy (NCBI): domain Eukaryota; kingdom Viridiplantae; phylum Streptophyta; class Magnoliopsida; order Brassicales; family Brassicaceae; genus Brassica; species Brassica carinata. The sequence continues at coordinate 14,693 of JAAMPC010000409.1, read as the reverse complement.
TAGTTTACATATAGTCAGCTATTTAGAAAGGCCAAAAAACAATATAGCTTGTTCCTTTTTTCTCTATCGAGTATATATAAACATTTACCATTTGGCTAGTAGCCATAATTTGACGTGTGTTTATTCTTGTGTAGACACCATCCATCAGATATTCTCCTCGACATTTCAAAGCCATCACGACCTACATAACAAAAAATTATTAATTTTGATGATGGATTAATGATGATGATCACCACGACTACAACAACAGTATTTGTAAATCAACTCAAAACCAAATTATTGAAAGAATTGTTTTACATCCATTTAATATTATGCTATTTTCCATTTCAATGTGGAGCTCCTAAGTATATGTTACCTCTTCAAGCGGTGCATTCCCACTCCTTTCGCCTATTCCGTTAACTGTTACTTCGACTTGTCGTGCCCCCGCACATACACCCTATATACATATTTATATATGATGTAAACTAATTGTTCTCTACGTTTTTATATTTTTACTTGTGAAAAATGGAAAATTAAAATAGTACGGCAATTGTGTTGGCGGTAGCTAGACCAAGGTCGTTGTGACAATGAGCACTGAAGATAATATCATCAATGCCAGGAGTGTTTGCTTTGAGGTAGCTCACGAGTTCTCCGTATTCTTCCGGCATGTTGATTCCTACAGTGTCCGCGACGTTCACCGTGGTTGCACCAGCTTTTATCGATTCTCCTAGAATCTTGCAGAGAAACTCCTTCTCCGACCTGCTTGATTTTTAATTAGACGCTAGTATTTTAAAAATATGTAAGACATGATCTAAATATGTATGCCACAAAGTCCATAATCTCGTTGGAAAATTCATTCAAATAACAAACTTTTTTCAATTTTAAAATGTATATTCTTGCCAAATATAAACGGTAACTTCAAATATGCAAATATAAAAATAGTCGAGATAGATTAGGGTTTTAAGACATGGACCTGCCGCCATCTTCGCAGCCAAGTTGGACGTCAACGAAGCCTAAGCTTTTAGCAAACTTAACACTACTCGCGGCCATTTCGATGACTTCTTCTTTAGTCTTTTTCAACTTGTATTTCATGTGAATGTCACTAGTAGATGTGAATATTAGTATCTTAGGTCTTTTCGCGTATTTCACCGCCTCCCAGGCCGCCTCAATGTCTTCTGGTTTGCTACGTGCGATGGCGCATATCACTGGGACGTAACCTGTTGCTTCATCCACCTTAGCAAACACACAGGTTTACATCGTCAACTATATATATAGTCTTTAATGGTACAATTTTGATAAGTTGTCCATTTGTGCGTGTTTTGTTTTGCGTAAAACATGCTAATATTCGTTCCAACATTATTCAATGGCCCATAAAACGTTAATAGATAGTCTGGAATTTGAATATAAAACCTTATATAATAAATTGAAGGAAATATAGAAACAACCTCATTTCCCACGGTCTTGGCGATGGTTTTGACTGTTTCGAACTCTTCCTCAGAGGACACCGGAAAACCAACTTCCATGATGTCTACTCGGAGTTTTGCGAGCTGTCTAGCAATCTCAAGCTTCTGCGGTGGAGTAAGAGCTCCACCTGGAGCTTGTTCGCCGTCACGGAGCGTCGTGTCGAATACACGCACGTAATTCTTGTCGGGAAGCTTGTGCGGTATGTACTCTGGCCACCTTTCCAAGACGGGTTTGAGGTCACCCGCACTAGTACCCCTCATTTTAGACACAGGGGAGCAACATGAGATAGACAAGGATGACTTGTTGTACGGACGATTCAGGCGTAGGGAGGGCAAGGAAGATCTAAAAGGTAAGCCTGATCGGACCACCACAGTGGAACCGGTGGTGGGGATCATTGTGGGAGATGTCAGAAGTGACGAAGCCATAACGATAGAGTACGTAGAAGAGAAGAACAGATATCTTTCGAATTTGATTTGAGGATAGATTATGAGGAAATTGTATTGCAATGAGATGGAGAACATGTTCAACATAATATATGTACATTTATAGGTAAAAAAAATATTGTATGGAACCTAAAAAGTTATATGTTTTAATTAGAAACATTTAATTTAATGGCGTGTTGACTTAAACTTGACATTAGTATCATATTATTTTTATCACTATTATTTTATACTCCCTCCGGATACGAATTTATCTTTGTATTTTGTATACAAATGTATGATGTTTTGAGATATAATTACTGTATTTATTTTTAAAATTTAAACATAAATTAAAAAGTAAAATTATGAGTGGTAAAACTTTATTGATATAACCAAAAAGTAACAATTAAAATAGTGTATTTATTGTTTCTTAATATGTGTGTAAAACCTTAAACATCTTACATTTGAATCCAAAAGGAATAGTTTGCAACATTTTAGTTAGGAGTGTCCTTTTCTAGAAATAGTTGATATTGATGTAAAGAAAATGCTAGTTAATAACCTAATATTATAAGAGTGTTCTAAATTTAGCGTTATTCGTTTGATGATCACATATATAATATGACATTCTGTTGTAAAGGAATACAACGAACGCAAAATTGTAAACTTTCTATTAATTTTGCTTTTAATGTCTTCTCAAAAGTAATTGTATCCTCTTTTATATAGTTTGTTGTGAATACAATTATAAATAAATATAAAATGTTATGCATACTTATATAAATTTTAATCCAAATTTTATATATATATAGAATTTGAATAATAATCTTTTCTTAGAAATGTTATAACTAATTTATTAATTTTGGTATACCATATTAACTCTTACTTCTCAAGATCTAATATATCTTTAATATAAAAATTTATTTTCAATATATAGTATACATAAATTTTGTTATATATATATATGTTGGGTTTGTTTATATGATACCAAATATTTGTGATACAATAAACTGTTTACATGCACAGAAAAATACTTATTGTAATATAATTAATTTTGATAGAAACATCATTTAGCACAAAAAATTTTTAAAAAAAATTAATACCCGTGCGACCGCACGGGTCAAGGTCTAGTTTTAATGTAAAGCATATGTTTTTCAGTTTTAAAATATATATTCTTGCCAAATATAAACGCTAACGTCAAATGTAAATGTAAACCTAAGATAACCAAGTACTAACACGCATATTTATAACGTAAAAGCCCACAAGCGTAATCAAACAATCGAAATAGACTAGGGTTTTAAGACATGGACCTGCCGCCATCTTCGCAACCAAGTTGGACGTCAACGAAGCCTAAGCTCTTAGCAAACCTAACACTACTCGTAGCCATCTCGATGACTTCTTCTTTAGTCTTTTTCAACTTATACTTCATGTGAATATCGCTAGTAGATGTGAATATGAGTATCTTAGGTCTCTTCGCGTATTTCACCGCCTCCCATGCCGCCTTAACGTCCTCTAGTTTGCTTCGTGCGATAGCGCATATCACTGGGACGTAACCTGTTTCCTCATCCACCTTAGCAAAACAAAAGTTTACATCATTAAGTCTTTTTTAATAATACATGGTACAATTTTGATCTTCTACTTTTAAATGGTTCCAATATTATCCAATATCGTCCCCAAAGAACGTTAACTATATAGTTTGAACATTGAACATAAAACATTAGTATAATAAATTGAAGGAAATATAAAACAACCTCGTTTCCAACGGTCTTGGCGATGGTTTTGACTGTTTCGAACTCTTCCTCAGACGACGCCGGAAAACCGACTTCCATGATGTCTACTCGAAGTTTTGCGAGCTGTCTTGCAATCTCGAGCTTCTGCGGTGGAGTAAGAGCTCCACCGGGAGCCTGTTCACCGTCGCGGAGTGTCGTGTCGAACACACGCACGTAATTTTTGTCGGGAAGCTTGTGCGGTATGTACTCTGGCCACCTTTCCACGACGGGTTTGAGGCCACTCGCACTAGTCTCCCCCTTTTCGGGCACAGGGGAGCAACATGAGATAAGCAAGGATGACTTGTTGTACGGACGGTTCAGGCGTAGAGAGGGCAAGGAAGATGATCTAAAAGGTAAGACTGATCGGAGAACCAAGGTGGAACCGGTGGTGGGGATCATTGTGGGAGATGTCAGAAGTGACGAAGCCATAACGATAGAGTACGTAAGAGAGAAGAACAGATATCTTTCGAATTTGATTTTGAGGATAGATTATGAGGAAATTGTATTGCAATGAGATGGAGAATATGTTCAATATAATATGTTTATATTTATAGGTAAAAAATATTGGATGGAAGCTTAAAAAGTTATTCTCTCAAAAAACCTTTAAAAGTTATACGATTACTAATTAGAAACATTTAATTTTATGGCGTCTTGGCTTAAGCTTGACATAAGTATCGGAAATATTATTTTTTATCACTATTATGGTTTGCAACATTTTAGTTAGGTGTGTTCTTTTTCTAGAAAATTAAGGCTTGATATGGATGTTAAGAAACTGCTAGCTAAATATAGCGTTTTTCGTTTGATATTTACATATATATAGTAAACGCAAAATTCTAAGCTCTCAGTTAATTTTACTTTTAATATCTTCTCAAATAGGAATTATATCCTCTTTTATATAGTTTGATATGTATACATTTTTTTTACAATGTATTTTTATTAAAATGAATTATTTTTTCAATTGAAATGAATTTTTTTTCTTATGAATACATTTATACATAAATATAAAACTGTATGCATACTTATATAAATTGTACTCCATCTGTATAGTTTGAATATTTAATTACAATAATTTGAATCCATTTATAAAAATACAAAGGCAATAATACTCATAATAATATTTTTTTCATCAGTTGGATCAACAAGACCGGATCTATAATCACTCCTAAAATGCGGGAAACGCAATTTAATGGAGTTAAACTACAGTAAATAACTGTAAAGATGAAAAAAATTAAACACTTGTCTAAAGTCACTTCCTCAAGCATAATATTGTTTAAATTAAAAGTGGAAGTAAGAACAATGTATTTTTATTAAAATGAAACGAATATTTTTAATAAATACGTGGTTGGAAAAATGATTGATATCTTCATACTTAGTAATAATTGTGGGTGGCTCGTATCCGCTCGGGTTCGGTCGTATTTGGATTTTGGGTATTTGTATAGAGGTGTAGAACCCGCTCGGATATTTCTATACTTCGGTCGGTTGGGATATTTTTAGTTGGTTCGGTTATTTCGATCGGGTTCGATATTTAGATTTTGAAAAACAAAATTAAATTTTCATTTCTCAAATTTCTTGTATTTAAAAATATAACTTTCACTTAACTAATTTTTTATTTTTAATAGATTGAATGGTTAATAGATTTGGACATAACATTTTGAAACTAAAAAGACATTAATTTGGTTATTGTTTTTAAATTTTGGATGTAACTTTTTGTTAATTCTTGAAATAAAAATTTGACATGCATTTTAAGTGAGTAGCAAATCATTTTCTCCGTAATTGGATGTATATCATATGAACTTAAAATATGTGTAGTATCAATATAAATATTTTATATAAAATGAGAGATGTAAACTAGAAATATAAGGTTAATTATACATATGTTCGGTTATTTTCGTGATATCCATTCGGTTCGATATTACCCGTTGGGTTCAGATATTCAATCTCTCCTAATTCAATACCCGCTCGATATTCTGTTATTTCGGTTTGAATTTCGGTTGGTTTTCGGATCAGGTTAGGATGCCAATTCGATATCGGGTAAAATATTCATCCCTAGTAGTAATCAATAAAGAGGACATATAAATCACGTGGTATGCACCTCCAAGTAGGTGACATATCACAAATGCTAATCTCTGTGAAAGAGCTCATTTGTAATAAGTCTAGTAGAACAACGGTTTCTAGTGATTATCTCTTCCTAAATAGTCACGTTTTTTTTCCTTACTGAGACGATGATGCTCTCTGCCTAAGTAAAAATATTAGGTAGAACAAAAAAAGTAGAATTATTTTCGTTTTCTCGTTTCTCGACACGTGTTCTTATCTCAGTTCAGTAAAAAGATACCAGTCCACTCGCCACAGAAAATTGGAAAAAAAAAAAAGAATTGTCATTTAAATCACGTCAAATTTGGTTGAAAAAAAACATGAACTTTCACTTGAACCATTTAAAGCACCAACTTAGTTTGACTAGCCATTTTAAACATCAATTTAGTTTGACTAAATCAAATTAAACATGCTGTTAATTCGGATAACGGATTGATTAAAAGGAATTAATCGCCGCCTCTAATCTCCGTTAAGTACAAAACGCGTCGTTTAAAATCTTTTAAAAATTACATCCGGGTGGATCAAACCCGTGACCATGTCATAATAGTTGGAAGGTCCAAACCAGTAGACCACTTGCACTTTTCTTAACTTTATTGACTACTAATAATAGTTATTATTATAAAACCTCCAAATCATCTTCTTCCACTCTAAATCCCTAAAGAGGGTGTATTCAACTAAGAATTTTAGGTGATTTGTATTAAAAGGACAAATTCATCGTTATTCAAACATGAATTTTAAAACTCATTTAAAATTCACTGTTATTCAAACATGAATTTTAAAACTCATTTAAAATTCACTGTTATTGAACTTGACATTTCTTAAAGTCTTGTGAAATTCAGCATTATTGAACATAATTTAAGTTATGGAGTTTTAAAGTTTTCAGGTGATTTTAAGGTATTTGGGTGGAGTTTCTTAGTTAAAAAAATTAAAATCCAAATCCCATGGTTTTAGGTGATATTCTAGAGTGTTTTAACAAAAATCACCTAGATCTCTGCAACTTATTGAAATCATCTAAAACCCCATTAAAAATCAAATCACCTCAAATGTTAGATTGAATACATTCCCCTAAATGATTTTATAAATATTAAAACTTGTAAATAGCTTATTAATTATTCGAAATTTTGAGAGTATAAATAAGTAAATGATTTTTAATTATAATTTTTAACTAATAATAATAATACAAATAATTTTTTAATTATGATTCATTAAAAAATCTTTTAGTATTATTAAAAATTATAATTAAAAATTATAGTTAATTATAACTTGTCCAATTTATAATTATAATTAATTATAATTTTTAAATACTAGTAATACTAAATGATTGTTAATTATAATTTTAAATACTAGTAATACTAAATGATTTTTAATTATAAATTTTGATTACTAATAATACAAAATGATTTTTAACTATGAATTTTAATTAACAATCTTTTAGTATTGTCAAAAATTATAATTAAAAATCATAATTCAAAATCATTTAGTATTGCTATTAATTAAAAATTATAATTCAAAATCATTTAGTATCATATAGTTATTTATAAGTAGCATTTTTAATAATACTTGTAAATAAAAATTAATACTATAATTAAGTTAATATTATTATAAGTTTTAATATTTTTAATAATGTTCACAAAATTTTGAATAGTTAATAATTTATTTACAAGTTTTAATATTTATAAAATTATTTAGGATTTAGAGTGGAAGAAAATGATTTGGAGATCTTACAATAATAGCTATTACTAGTAAATCATGTTAAGAAAAATTCAAGTGGTCTGGTGGTTTGAGCCTTACACGAGTGTGCCTATGGTCATGGGTTCGATTCCATCCGCACGCTTATTTTAAAAGATTTTATAACGACATCGCTTTTGGACTTAGTGGAGATTAGAGACTGCATTTAACTCCGTTTAATTATTCCGTTACCGAATTAACGTCGTGCTTAATTTGGTTTAGTCAAACTAAATTGATGTCTAAAATGGCTAGTCAAACTAAATTGGTGTTTTAAATGGTCCAAAAGAAAGTTCATGCTTTTTCAACCAAATTTGAAAGTTCGTGATTTAAATAACCATTTTCCTAAAAAATTGTAGTTCTTTCCAAATTATTTGACCAGTCGATATCAAAGAAATGATCTAGGATATCACCTTCTTTTTTGCTAAAAGGATATCACCTTCTTGCATCTCAGACTTCATTTTGTATGTCATAGTCATGGGTTTTTTGCATATTCTGCTTTATTCTTAATTAGTATTCCTTCCGTTTTATTATAAGTGTCACTTTTACACATTTCACGCATATTAAGAAATTGATACAGTATACTAATATGTCTTTATTTAATGTATAACTATTTAAATAAAAATAATTTTAATAAATGTCTATTGATTAGTTAAAATTCTTTATTTAATGTATAACTATTTAAATAAAAATAATTTTAATAAATGTCTATTGATTAGTTAAAATGGTAATAAAGAGATTATGTATAAAAAGTTGCATTGAAAATGTAGAATGATACTCCCCCCATTTTTTAATATAAGTTTTCTTAGAATTATGCACATAGATTAAGAAAATCATTAATTTCTTATATTTTCTAAACAAAAATATCTTTAATTATTTATCTAACCACAATTCAACCAATTAAAAATATAAGATATACTATTATTAGTCATGCAACATTAACTGTAAATAAATTTTATATAGAAAATCGAAAACATCATATAATTTGAAATAAAAAGTTTTTCTAAAACGACTTATATTAAAAACGGAAAAGATATTTATTTTGAAACAAGAAAAAATGGTAGACTGACACTTATAACGAAACAAAGGAGTATAAGAAAAGATTATCGTCACGTGTATATATGTTGTCTAGGTAGGTGGTGAGATGCATAATTTCAGTCGCACAATTATCCATATGCTGTCGAGTGGGGTAGCATGACATAATATTACATCTAATGAAAAATACAAATTAGAGTGAAATACATAATATTACATTCAATGAAAAATACAAAGTGAAATGCCTGCAAAGAACTACGAACATAGAAAACTTTACAAATTCAATTCCAGAATTCAATTAACCAAATATTTTTTGAAATTGGATTTCAATGGCACATACAACTATTTTTTTGAAAGAAAGTTAAATTTATTCTATTTTTTTTTACAATGAATCTGACATAGGCATTAAAGTTTTAGATTTTATAAAAAAAAGACATTACAGAAGCTAGTCGAACTTTATCGCGTAGCTAACCAGGTACCCATAGCTTCATCATAAGAATGGGAAAGACAACTATAAACTTCAAAAGAAATAGGAATTTGCCCGGCTGAAAGAACCGGCCATAAATAAGTACTAGAACAGGGAAGCCAAGAGCTATAGGCTATAGCTTGTATGTTATGGTTTAATATGATCGAAAATAAATATCATAAGTATTTATGTGCTATAGCCTATAGCGCATAAATACTTATGATATTTATTTTCGATCATATTAAACCATAACATACAAGCTTTAGCTAGAAGTGCTACATCTTATCATAAATCGTTAGTTTTTTACTGGTTGTGCTATTTTGATATGGTTAACTAGACCCTTTCAAATTTGACTAGTAAAATGGTCAATTGATGTTAAAAAGCATACATGATAATTTAGTTGTATATGTACACATGGCACAATATCAAAGACAATATTATCAAAAACCTAAAATCTGATTTAATCAGTTTACCACTAATATACATTTATATCATAAAAAGTTAGTATTTAAAATCGTTTTGCAACTCTCTTCTTGTAGTATTGTCAAATTGAAATAGCCATCGGTCTAGAGATATTCGAGGGAGAGCAAAGGAGGCAATGTTAGCGCTTCAGGAAGTTCAATCTAAAGTGCTTATATTTGCAATATCAGCGGTACGACCCAATATACGGTCCAAATCTTTTAGCCTAGCGATAAAAGGCCCATTTAAGTACGGCCCAATATATAGTCAAAGTCTTTCTTACGCAATTTTTTTTTAAAAAAGTAATTAGCTAAAAAGAGGTTTGCTCATTCTTAATCAGCGAGAGGAGAAAGCGAGAAAGAGAGACAAGGCGAAAAAATGGCGGAGATGTCTTACCTTCAGATCCACGATGCAAACGATGCCGTTTTGAACCATTTTAACCGTAACCACCACCAACGCCGGCGAAACAACCAATCGCTCTCTCAGATCCTCGATTCGCTTCCTCACTGGGTCCAATCCGACGACGACGACGTCGATCTCGACTTCCCTTCCGAATTCGACGTCTCGGCCGCCGAAGGTCTTGATCTGCTCGAGAGGCGAAGCTTCGTCATGGATTTGTTCCACCAGCGCGTTGAGCAGTCTCAGGTGAGTCCGCTTGGTGACGATTACGAGAGTGCGGGGCAGATTCTGGTTTTGGTGTGGTAGATGGAGACCGCGACGCGCGGGGATGGTTTGGGACTTGATAATTTTGGGATAGAGTTAGAATCCGGTAGAGGTTTTGTTGATTGTGATGATGATGATGATGAAGACGATTTGTTTGATGGGATTAGATATCTAGGAATGGATTCTGGTGATGTTATAGTTACAGTGGATCATGATGATGAAGAAGAAGATGATCCAGAGAAGGAGAATTGGGGAATAGAGTTTAATGAGGATGATGAGTTTGTGAATGATGATGATGATGATGATGATAGTGTGACAATCCCTCTTTGTTGGGATTCGCTTCACTTGGAAGACGGGTGGGAAGAAGTTGATGATGATGGTGATGGTGATGGTGATGAGAGGGAGGTTTTGCGGAGGAGGAAGAAGCTGATGATAACAACTCTGTTTCAGTCTCCGTCTCAGCTACAATCTCTAGAAGATTTAGCAATAGGTGAGAGGAGAGGGTATCTAGGGTGGGAGGTTTTGTTGAATTCTCGTAGTCTCGAAGTTCAACCTAGACGATGCAGAGAGCAACATGGAGTTATACATTGGTGGTGATATTGATCAAAACGAAGATGATGAAGATTATCTTCATACAACTGAGTATGAGATGTTGTTTGAGGCTGAGATCTCATCGGGTCTTGGTAAGCCTCCAGCTTCCAAATCATTCATAAAGAATCTGAAAGTCTCTCCTTTGACCAGAGAGGATGTTACGGAGAACGATGATGATGCAATGTGTTGCCGGGTTTGCAGAGAAGAGATGAGTGTTGGGAAAGAGGTTGCAGAGTTGCCCTGTAGACACAAGTACCATAGTGAATGTATTGTTCCATGGCTTGGGATTAGGAACACGTGTCCGGTTTGTCGTTTTGAGTTGCCTTCAGATGAGACCGAGCAGAACAGGTTTTGAAGATCCCTGAAAAATCAGGGTTTACTATAGAAGAAGATGATGTTGACTTTGTTTGTGATTAATAACATGATAAGCTGACTTGTGTTGTGTTTGGTCTAAGAAAATACATTGCTTATATTTACAAATTTTTATAAAATATTTGAGAATTTCTTACAAAACGTGCACCTTTTCATATATTAACTTGCACTGCAAATCAAACTTTTGTATACTAAGAACTTAATAGCATCATAAACTTTTTTAGAGTGCTCTGCAATCAACGATCCCTGACTGCGACATGAACTTGATAGAACGTCAATGGGTTCAGACGAAACTTGCAGAAAAGAGTGTCATTGTCCGTTTCTGGAAACAAGACGTTGCCTCTCCGTAACACTAATCTACATTTTGATACACACTTTAAAAGCTGTTAAGCATCATTATCTCTTTGGTTTCTGCTTTAGTTAGCCCTTGAAATTCAAGTTTATCCACTTAATCTCGGTCTGGAAACAATGCATTAATTAACATCTTTGACTTTATAGTCACATGTGTTTACCATCCGCTTTCTTTTTCTTCTAATGTTCTAATTTTATTATGAAAATGGGATAAAATAATCAACTTTTACAAAACTCGCATTATCTTTTTTGTTGTTCGAGTAGGTACGCCGCTCTGATTAATTAACGCTAATGGTACATCAACTTGCATCGTTTCGCATTTTCTTTTTTGTATGCTCTTAAAGAAACTATACGAGTCATAGGATTTTCTAAATTGACGAATAGATTTGAAAAGTAAGATTATGAGTGAAAACTGCTAAGTACGTGCAAGTTAGCATCCACCGACCAATTTCACCGTGAAGTCCTTCCTAATGGTAAAATACTGATGACACCACCATTGTATTACACACGAATGAAATATATGTTTTATTTTTAGCTTAACAACGAATGAAATATGTTGGATAAAAGATGAAATGGATTGAAACACAAAGAACTTCACATGAAAGATACGTATCACTAGAGAGAAGTTTAGTTAAAAAGATTCATTGTTTTACAAAGAATGCATATTATCGCATAAACATATCTTAAAACAAGAACCCGCAAAAGATATCAAAACCATGACAGAGATGTTGACATACGTAAGATTTTGTCAAAAGGTATCCCTAGAGAGAAGTTTAGTTAGTGGATGAGAGTTTCCAAATACTAAATAGAAATCCACCAAGAAAATGTAATTACAATTGTCTTCATGGAACTTAATTGTGTCATTAAATAGCATCCAACACACTAATCTTTGCATCTCTTCTTTCTCATCTATTATGTAAACTATCTCTCATCTCTCTCTCTCTTTTGGTGTTTCTGATTACTGCGTCAAAGAGAATCCATTTTTTATGATAGGACATCCAAAACCTTACATGGAGTCTAGTGTCCATCGCTCTCATCACTGCTTCGATATATTCGAAGGAATGCCGCCACAAGACGATCATTTCAACTCTGCGTTCCTACCAAACGCCAACTTCCACGTCCAGTTTCAGTCACCAAACTTAACAACACGCAGCAACAGCAACCGCTTTCACCTAGACCAGAACGGAGAAAACGTTTGCGAGGGTCACGTTCCTGACGAGAGGAGGGCGAAAAGAATGGTCTCAAACCGAGAATCTGCGAGAAGGTCGCGTATGCGGAAGAAGAAGCAGATAGAAGAGCTGCAGCAACAGGTGGAACAGCTCATGATCTTGAACCACAACTTGTCCGAGAAAGTCATCAACTTGTTGGAAAGCAACCACCAGATGCTACAAGAGAACTCGCAGCTGAAGGAGAGAGTCTCTTCCTTCCAATTGCTCATGGCGGAAATGCTGATACCGGTGAGAAATGTGGATGTCAGCAGCATCAATGACCGTAATCTGAATCATCCCAGAGGAGAGACATCAACCAGGACGACAAGCACTTTCTTTGGTAGGTAAGTAAGCAAACTAAAAAGTTTCATGTTCTTGGTGTGTGCTAAGTAAGTAGTACTATAATTGACCAACATATGTAATGTGACTACTACTAGCAATTGCTTGCATATAATAGATAACAACAACGCATATCTGCTATGCGTATCACATTCTTGGTCAATGAAACAAATCAAACTTATAAGCAAAAGTCAAACATTGTTACATGACTACATCAACAACTCTTCTTCTCTGAGACAAGATCTCCATTGGGAACTAAACCAACAGGGGTTATCTCTGCAGTAGGTGAAGCTACACTCTCTTCTTCTTCTTCTGCAAATGAAATACACGGGTCTGCATAGAAACGAGTGCAAGGCCACCTGAAAGTTTTTAATAGCAAATCCAACCCAAAGATAAAGAGCTTTTTATCCATAACTACAACACAATTGTATATCTCTGATGCTTACTTGCTAGACAGAATGGTTTCAGCATCTATTGTCGTTCTCCCCTCATACAAATTCACTGACAAAAACAACAACACCCAAAAGATCAAAACTTTCATGTAGCAAAAGAAGAAGAAGAAGGAAGGCAAAATAGAAACTTAACCTGCATTGGGATAGATATGCTTGGCAAGAACCCACTGCTTAAACTCAGATTCGTACCTTTTGTACTTATCAGCATACTCTTTGCTATCAAGAAACCTAAACAAACAAAAACGATTTTAAATAAACATTCAATTAAAGGTTTGAATTCACGACAATGCAATCGAGATTACTTGAAACACGAAGGTTCTTCGTCGATTTCATCAAATGCTACACCGTTGCTGTTCGCGACGACGTTCATCTGCAGTACAACCGGAGTTTACAGATCGTGTAAGTGAGAGAGAGGGGAGAGTAGTGAGTACTGACCGTAGTTTGTGGAGAGGAGGGAGCAAAGTTGATTGGATTTGGTGGGTGGTGGTCGGAGTGTTGCGGCGGAATCGCCGTAGATGTCGCACTCTCGCTCGTCATTACTTATCACGTTTTCAAACTTCTTTTTTTTTAATTTGAAAAAAAGCTCCTCCTGAACTCTCTCACTGTGCTTTGCTTGATATCATATATAAATACGTCAGGACTTTTATTTGATGCTGAAGCAAAACCTATAGTTTGACTACTCTCTGTTGTCAAAAAAAAAAAAAAAAGACTACTCTCTTCTTTCTGTTATCGATCTTCGCAGTTCCGACCTTAGATACCATTTGATTGTGAAACCCGTTTAGTCTAGTAATTTGATAAAATGTTCATTAGTGTTTTTATATTAAAGTCTAAGTTTATAGTTCCAAAAATACAAATTATGCAAGATTTAACAAAATAAATGTTCATATAAAATTTTTAAAAATCTAAAAATACTTCCTCCGTATCTTCATTTTAGAACTACGCACATGTAAAAAAATTATTAATATTTTAGATTTTTAAACAAAAACATCATTGACTGTTTATTTAACCACAATTCAACCAATTAAACAGAACTAAAAAATGATGTAAAATAGATTAAAATCTTTAAACTGATTTTCTAAATAACAAATGTGACATGAATGCTGGCCAATCCATTTTTCTATCAGCACATTCATTTCATTCACAAAGCTCTCCTGAAAAGAAGAAAAGAAAAATCGTGAATATCGGGGTGAAATTGTCGTCGCTTATGTTGGGCCTTATGACGCCTTTTAAGAAGAACCATTTTCATATTGGGGTAACATGTCGTCATCTGAGTTGGGCCTTTTGATGCTTTTAAGTAAGGCCCTTGTGATATTACG
>JAAMPC010000408.1:0-29223 GCA_016771965.1 Brassica carinata | reverse complement strand
TAGATAAATCCACGTCGACAAAGCATGATCCACGTGGCAATATACACATCAGAGAAGAGAGAAGATTGATGCACGGAAGCTGCTCTTTAACAATTTGGTGCGAGTCGCCATATTGTGGCACTCAGGACACCACCTTTCTCCAAAGGCAAACCCTAAAGTTGATTCTATCATTCTTTTTCTCAAGAAAAGCTTTTGCTTTTTCAACCATTATCGCATTATTGATATCTAATAGAAATTTATCATCGAAAATAACACTTATCATAGCCAAAAATCTGTAGTAAGTAACTTCGTACTTAACTGAAATTTTATCTTATATATGCATCTAGTGTAAAGTCTCCAAACATTCTGGACACATGGCTGTAAAAATCATGCGTACCATATTAGAGTGTACGATTCACGCCTTGGATCTTGACCTGTAATCAGCTCAGTCACAAGTATAAATTGACCGGTGTTCACCGCACCTCTCCGATATGGAAAGGCCGCTATAGTTCACCGGAGCTGGGATCAAACCAGCAAATCACTAGAATTGCTCACAAGCGAGCTCTGAGTTACAATCCTAGTCTCTCCTCTCTCTTTCACTATTGATCGTAACAAACTTAATCAAAAAAGCTTATCCCTTTAGCTCAACAACCTGAGCTACTTAAAGACTCTCTCTTCTCTACAAAACGAGCCTCTACTTCTCGTTTTATCAACTAACGGATAACCCCGGTTTAACTAAACCAGTTCCTAATTAGATTCCTACTAAACCCGAAAGAGAAGAGAGCTAGATTACTTACTAAATACTAAGACATATTCTTCATAGAGTTTTGATCTTATAACGAATAAAGCTTGTTTCCATCAATTGCGAATCATAGTTCACTGTGCCTCTGTATCATCGAGCGTTGAAACAAGTCTCGATCGGTATAATGCGTTTTCTTTAGACCATGAGATATTCCATTTTTTCAGATCTTCGTAATTATCTTCAAAATTTCGTATTTATCCGCAGAAACTTGACATTTATCTTTCCTTGCGAACCAAGAGTAAACCGTCATGCGGCTTACGGGCTGTTGGTTAAGAAATCATAAGTTGGGCCTCGAGTCATGTCTTAGGTCCCTTTGGGCCGTCTTCTGACTCGAAGCGTTTATTACGGCTTCTTTCGATAAAGAACGAACTTTCCGCGGTTTGTTCGGTAAAGTTTGATCGATAACTTAGAATGGCTGGGAACGTGAAATGGGTTCGCTACGGTCTTCGGGAGATAGCATCGAAGGGTAGACGAGAATGCATGGACTAATGTCGTATCGACATTTCGGAAGAGCTCGGTCGCTTCGTAGCGATCGAGCGGAATGAACGCTCGGTCGCTATGTAGCGACCGAGCTTCGGCTTGGACTCGGTCGCTACGTAGCGACCGATCAGGACGAACTCTTGGTCGCTACGTAGCGACCGAGTAGAACACGCGTTCGGTCACTGCATAGCGACCATTTTCGAGCTCTTGTCCGATGTCTCGTGTTTCGTCCGCAAAGCTTTTCGTAAGGAAGAATCTATTTCGAAAAAGTATTTGTCGAAGAAGGTTTTTTGTTTTCTTCTTCAGACGTTTTGAGCGTTAAATTCGTCGTAACCGTTTTTGACCCCAACAGTTAGCCCCCCATCTCGTTAGAGTAGAGACTCTATCGCGCGGTTTGACGATTTTGGCAAAGTTAGGCGTATTGAACGAAGTTTACTTCAAACTCCGCGGAAGAGAATTCTCGAGAAAGTGTTTATTAAAAAATATAAAATTCTGAGCCCATACTTCTATAAGTAGTGAGCTTTTGTCATTCATTTGCTTCACACCTTCCCTTCTTCAAACCTTCAAAACCTCTCTAGCTCCAAATCTTTTACCTTTAAAATGTCTTCTTCCCATGGTGACAAGAGAAGTTCTGATGTGGAGATGGGCGAGGACACCTCTCCGGCGCAGATTACGACTTCTCCGGCAAGCCCCGCCTTACCGTTTCACTCATCTCCTTTCGAGAGAAACTAGTTCGTCGCCAAGCCAAGAAAGAACAGGTTCGAGCCGGCGCCGAGTTCCCGTCCTCTTCTGGACTGGCCGTTGCTCCAGGTCATGGAACCGAGGGCGTAACTCCGCGAGATACGAGAACTTTCGCAGGCTCGGTCATTCCGGATGCTTCGTCTTCACCTGCTGGATCGTCCACAACTCCAATTCTCGTCGAAGATAAGGAGAGGGCTGCTGACTCTATGCCTCCTCCTCCGGCCAGGAAAGAGATCGTTCTAGCACTGCGTGCTCCGAGTGTTGTTCCGGTTGCTCAGCTAAGGGCCGGAAGAGGAAGTTTACCAAGGGCGGTGACGGGGAATCTTCGCAGCAAGGAGACTCGAGCATAGCGTCGGGGCTTCGCGGAAAGGTTTGTTGCTCGCTTACTCTCTTGATTGTTACATATTTCTCTGAAAGACAACGGATCCCTAACTTTCTTCTCGTTTCGCAGTTCATGTCGTTGATCGATGAGATGATCAGCGAGTGCGGTTCTGAGACTAGTGGTCTCGCCGGGGAGTTGTTGGAGCTGCAGGGTAGATGGTCTGAAACTGAGGCCATGCTGACGGCTGTCAAGGATTCTCACTCCGTGAAAGTGTCGAAACTCGAGGTCGCGATAGGGGAGCTCGAGAGGGACCTCGGGTAGACGGCAAGTTCATTGCTTAAGGAAAAGAAAGCCAGGAAGGCCAAATCTTCGGAGGTGCGTCGTCTTCAGCGTCAGATCGAGGGTGATGCAGGGTTAGCGAGCCGCGGGATTCGAGAGGCCAACGACGCTCTTCGTTCTGAGTTTTAGGCTCGCTTGGCGAAGATCTCCGCCTTTCTGAGCTCCCTTGAGTGCATCCGGAATAGGGATTTAGCCTTGGCGATGTTGAGGGCGGGATGGCCGTGGTTCAGTCGTTCCAGAGTGAGACTCCTCCGACCTTAGAGGCCGAAGAGGCCCGACTGTCCGGCTGCAAGGGAGATTTGGCAGTCGTGGATGGAGATTTTGATCTCATCCTAGCTGACCTGAAATCCGCGTGCTTTCTTCCGACGTGTTCAGAAGGCCCAGAGGGGAAAGATCCGGTGCTCGGAGAAGGCGGAGGTGATGCGGCTCCACGCTTGGATGAAGCGACGGGTGAAGAGGGAGCGTGTTCTGAGGATGACTTTGGTTAGATCTCTTGCGGAGAGATTTTTTTTCTATGTTTGATGTTTCGGCCTTAAATGGCCTCATTTCGTGTTTCGGGACTGGCCGTATGTTGCTTTGAATCCCTGCCGCTCTGCGGCTTTCTTTTTATGACAAGATGATTGAGTTGCATTTTTCATAAGTTTACGTATGGCGTGGAAGAAGGGTGATGAGTTGTCGTCTCATATCCTTCTTCGATGTGAAATGTTTCGTTCGAGATCTGTTTCGAGAGTTTTTCCGCGAGATATCAACTTCGCGGGATATCTGAAGATGTCGAATATAAACATAGAGGAATGGTTTTGGGATCTCGTATCTTTTGGATATCATGCCTTGAGATGTTAGAGACCAGTGCGCTGGGTTTAGGGCAAGACCTAGGTTTACTTTCGGTTTTAAGATTTTATGCGGTGACTAGCCGGCTATCGATTTATCTGTCGCGATTTTAACATGATTCGTACCGATTTAAAGTCTGCGATAGGTTCTCGGCTTATATGAATTGTTAGATATGAATCGAGCATCTCTCCGGAGACAATTTTTAAGCCAACCGAAAGTGCTGGTCTAAAATTTTGGGTTTCTTTTATAGAGCTATTATCCTTGTGTCGGATGTACGAGAGTCATCTTCGTGAGATGGCTATTACTGTTTAGGACGTTCAAGAGTTCGATGTGATCAGCACCGAACTTGGCGGCAGATGCCGTCGTTTAGAGTTTTTTGCGCAAGTTATGTGTTATAATGTTCGCCATTTTTGACGGAGTGTCGTTGCCGCTCGAAGAAGTAACCCTCGAGGCATCTCGCGGCGTCTCGCGATGCCAAAGGCTGCTTCTCCTAACGGCTGATTTATTTTCAATATCTAAAATATTTTGCGGATGAAAGATAATTTGCTTGGTTAAGATATGTCGAAACATCGGCGTGGTCGGATGTTTCCGAGTTTGAAATATCACAGTATCGTATCCACTCCCCTTTTAATGAGGGGGACAGCTGAATTTGCCTTCGACAAACTGCCTCGTGTACTCTTATGGAGATCGCCGCCTCAGAAGTTCGGTCATCGTGAGTTGGCTTATTTAGTGATAGTATTTTTGACATGCATCGCGCTCCAAGTCCTTGAAATTTTTATGCCTTGCATGTTGGCTATTTAGTAGGAGCCGGTCGGACGACTTTTTGATTTTATAGGTCCTCCTCAGTTTGGTCAGAGTTTTCCGCTTCGCTCAGCGGTGTTTTGGAAGACTTTGCGAAGGACCAGATCTCCCTGATTAAATCTGCGATTTCGTACGTTGGAATTGTAGTACTTTGCGGCTGCGTGTTGGTAATTTTGGATACGGATGAGCGCTCGATCTCGCTCGTTAATGTGATCGAGATCGCCGAGGAGCATTGCGTTGTTGAGCTCCTCTCGTTCGGGAAGTAATCTTCTTCGAACATCGGGAACTCTACTGCGGGAATCATGCATTCCGCTCTGTACACCATAGCGAAAGGGGTTTCTTCTGCTGTCGCCGGGTGGTACAGTGGGAACAGAGGACTCCTCGAAGTTCGTCGGCCCACCTGCCTTTTGGCCTCTAAGCCGCTCTTCAGTCCGCCGAGAATGGTTTTATTAATCGCTTCAGCTTGTCCGCTACACTGCGGATATCTAGGCGTTGATTTGTTAAGTCGTATCTTCCATTTTTCGCAGAACGCCTCGAACCGGGTGGAGATAAACTGAGATCCGTTATCGGTTACGATTTCGTAAGGAACTCCATGCCTACAGATGATGTTTCTCCATACGAAACTTTCGACTTGTACATCTTTTATACTTGCGTACGAATCTGCCTCTACCCATTTTGAAAAGAAATCGGTGAGGACTAAAAAGGAAACGCTTTTGCTTTGAATTATGAAGGGGACCGACAATGTCCATGGCCCAGCGCATAAAAGGATAGGGCGATGTGATGGAGGAGAGAACTTCGGCTGGTTGTCGGATGGTTGGAGCATGCCTCGGCATTTTTCGCATTTTGTGCGAACTTCGCATCTCCGATCATCGTTGGCCAGTAGTATCCATGACGCTTGATTTTCACTGCCAGTGATCTTCCGCCGGAATGATTGCCGCAGGACCCAGAATGTACTTCTTCCATCACTTTTCTCGCTTTTTCCCCTTCCAGGCACGCCCTGAGTGGTCAGGAGAATCTCCATTTGTAAATTTCGCCGTCCCATCGTACGAAGGCCTGTGTTCGATCTTCGGGCTGCCCATTTCTCGGTGGGCAGGTGTCCATTGATAATGTAGTCTCGAATTGTCTGCAGCCATGGGGTATCGCAGCCGTAATCAGATTGCTCCGATTGCGGTCGTATTGTAACTTCTTCTTCTTCGTCATCTTGACCTTCTATGAGGTTGACGACGATTGGTGGTCCGATGCTCGGATGTTCGATGAACTCGACCGGAATTATCCTTTTAAGTCCTGGGTCAGAACTTGATGCTAAGGCCGCGAGAGCATCTGCCTGGACGTTTTCGGAACGGGGAATTCGCGTAAGGGCAAAACAGTCAAACTTTTGAGCTATTTTTTGGACCAGTTTGAGGTACGCGTCCATCTGTTCGTCCCTGGCTTCACACTCTCCGCTGAACTGACTTGTCACTAACTGGGAGTCGCAGTAAGCGTGGATGTTTCGTATCTTCAAGCAATGAGCCAAACGCAGCCCTGCGACGAGTGCTTCGTATTCGGCTTCGTTGTTTGAGGCGTGGAATTCCAGCCTGAATGATTGCTCTAAGATCTCGCTCGTCGGACATGTGAGGCGAATTCTGATGCATGATCCCTGCTTGGACGAGGATCCGTCGACGTGAAGGAGCCAAGTGGAATTTGGTTCCTCGCTGGTTATGGTCTCTGACGGTAGTTCTACCAAGATGTCCGCAAGCACTTGTGACTTTGCGCTTGTTCTCGGTCGTAACTCGATATCGTACTCGCTCAATTCAACCGACCATTTGGCCAACCGGCCTGATTGACTCGGGCTATGCAGAATCGTCCATAGGGGAAAAGTCGTGAGGACGACGATCGTGTGGGATTGGAAATATGGTCTTAGTTTTCGGGCCGATGTTACGACCGCACATGCTAATTTTTCCATTAGCGGGTATCTAGATTCGGCATCCAGCAAGGTTTTGCTTATATAGAAAATAGGTTTCTGTTCGCCGCGTTCTTCCTTGATCAGCACGCCGCTCACAGCTGTTGCCGATACAGCGATGTACAAGAACAAAGGTTCCCCCTCCACGGGTTTTGCGAGGACTGGGGGGAAGCTAAATACCGCTTCAGCTGTTGGAAAGCGTTTTCGCATTCTTCCGACCATTCAAATTTTTTATTTCCCCGTAAGACATCGTAGAAGGGCAGGCACTTGTCTGTTGATCGTGAAATAAACCGGTTAAGTGTCGCGACTCTACCGGTCAGCCTTTGGACTTCCCGCTTATTCTTCGGTGAAGCCATTTCGATCAGTGCGTTCATCTGTTTTGGATTAGCTTCGATGCCGCGGAATGTGACTAGGTAGCCGAGGAATTCCCGTGATGCCACGGCAAACCTGCATTTTGTCGGGTTGAGCTTCATGTTATAGGAATTAACTGCGCGAAACATTCCTCGAGATGTGATACGTGATCCTTTGCTTGGAGGGATTTGACGAGCATGTCGTCGATATAAACCTCCATCATTTTACCGAGTTGTTTAAAGAACATACGGTTCACGAGTCATTGGTAAGTTGCGCCAGCGTTTTTGAGGACGAAGGGCATTACCTTGTATCAATAGGTTCCGCGATTGGTAATGAACGCAGTCTTCTCGCGATCGTCAGGGTTCATCATAATTTGGTTATAACCTGAGAAGGCGTCCATGAAAGACAGAAGTTCGTTTCCCACCGTTGCTTCTACTAATCGATCGATATGTGGTAGAGGGAAACTATCTTTTGGACATGCCTTGTTTAGGTCGGTAAAATCCACACAAACTCGCCATTTTCCGTTTTTCTTTTTGACTACTACATGGTTAGCGAGCCAGTCTGGATACCTCACTTCCGTTATTGACCCGACTTTAAGCAATTTTTCGACCTCGTCGTTGACCGCAGAAGCCTGTTCAGGTCCTAGCTTCCGCCTTTTTTTTTGACGGGTTTGAAGGTCAGATCGATATTTAATTCGTGACACGTTATGTTAATGTCGATCCCTGGCATATCTTCCGCGGCCCATGCGAAAGAATTGAGGTTCTTTTTTAGACAGGTTATGAGCTCTGTCCTCAAAGGCTCGAGGAGATTGGCTCTGATCTCGACGCATCGTTCCGGAGATGCTTTGTCGAGACAGACTGTGACCACAGGTTCGTAAGTTGGTTCGCGTTTTTTCTCTAGGGCCGTGATGTTACGAGACTGCCAGAAGAGTTCAACCGAATATTGAATTCGCGAATCCTGGTTGGAGACCTTTTTCTCCGTTTTTCTAGGAGTGGTCTCGAGGTCTGGTCTTTTTCGTTTTTGTTCTGCGCCGTAACACACCTGTGATACTCTTGGGTTTCCCCATATTACCTCGACTCCGTTAGGGGTTGGAAACTTGAGGCAAAGATGGTACGTTGATGGGATGGCACGCATGGTGTTCAACCATGGCGCTCCCATGATAACGCTAAGATGCGGGACGGTCAACGACTAGAAACTCTGTGACTCTTGTCGCGGTTCCGGCTTTGACTGCGAGATTAATCGACCCGTAGGCCATGGTCGTTTCTCCCAAAAGTTCCAGTAGTGGGCTAGGGTATTTCACGATTTCGGATTGATCGATCCCCATTTTCTCGAGAGTATCTTTGAAGATGATATTGGCCGAAATTCCGGTGTCGATTAGTACCCTAGCGACGTCGATATCTCGGATCGTCAGTTCGATAACAAGGAGATCGTTTCGAGGTTTGGCTCGATCGACTGTTGCTCCCCCCTTGAACGATGACGTTCAAGCAAGACATTGAGTCTTGCATATCGCTCCTGATCGTTGAGTGGCTTTTGCGGGTTAGATTGATCCGTACCCCTCCTTCTAGCCAAACTGTGGGAACCGAATTCGTGACTGCCGATTGTTTAAATAAGGAAACTAGGAAAACCCTAATTTCCCAGAGGTCCCGGATATCTGCTAATACCACACGCCAAGCAATCAGAACACAATAATAACAACGATAAAGTGTAAGAAATCGAAAAGAGAGCAAAGTAGATTTATTCCGAATTCGCGTTTGAGCGTTACAACAAGGTAAGAGCCTGGGCTACGAGAGATGTCGGCGAGATTCCTAGTTCTAAAACCCTGAGACGACAATAACCTAGTTGAGTCGCAGCTCGAATAACAAAAACAGAAATATGCCTAATTGCTCTAAGTGCTAAGTTTGCTCTGAGAAAAGTCCTTTCCATGCCTCTCGCCTAGGACTCGTTATATACAGGCTCCTCGGTCGGTTTACGCTTTTCCTCTTCTGCCCTTAAGCCGCCATAGCATAAAAATGAAGATATTCCATTTTTTCCGATCTTCGTAATTATCTTCAAAATTTCAGATTTATCCGCGGAAACTGACATTTATCTTTCCTCGCGAACCAAGCGTAAACCATCATGCGCTTACGGGCTGTTGGTTAAGAAATCGTAAGTTGGGCCTCGAGTCATGTCTTAGGTCCCTTTGGGCCGTCTTCTGATTCAAAGCGTTTATTACGGCTTCTTTCGATAAAGAACGAACTTTCCGCGGTTTGTTCGGTAAAGTTTGATCGATAACTTAGAATGGCGGGGAACATGAAATGGGTTCGCTACGGTCTTCGGGAGATATCATCGAAGGGTAGACGAGAATGCATGGACTAATGTCGTTTCGACGTTTGGAGCTTCGGTCGCTGCGTAGCGTCGGCGGAAAAGAACGCTTCGGTCGCTACGTAGCGACCGAGCCGGCACTGGACTTCGGTCGCTACGTAGCGACGAGTGGGACGAACGCTCGGTCGCTATGTAGCGACCCTTTTCAAGCTCTTGTCTGATGTCTCGTGTTTCCTCCGAAAAGCTTTTCGTAAGGAAGAATCTATTTCGAAAAAGTATTTGTCGAAGAAGGATTTTCGTTTTCTTCTTTGGAAGTTTTGAATGTTAACTTCGTCGTAACCGTTTTTGACCCCAACATGGATCATATACCTCTCGTTTCGTCTCGATCGGATTTACTTTCGAAGTTTTACGACTAAAATCGTAGAAAAGTCCGAAGGCCTAAAAACGGCCCGAGAGGATCTAAACGTGTCTAGAGGCCAATCTACGATTTAAAAGGGACCCAAGCCCAATGGGAGTTATGACGGTTTATCCTAACTCGAGGAAGTAGGATAAACGTTAAGTTTCCATAGATAAATATCAAGATTCGAGGATAACTACAAAGATCGACGAAAAAATGGAATATTCCCAAAAGAGATAAACTTGGGCCCAAAGGCAAAGGAGTAAATGGGCCACCGACCTAAAACAACTATATAAGGAGAGCTGGAGCATAAGAAAAGGGATCCGACAATATAGACTTAGAGAACTCCTGCTAGCTTAGGGAACTTAAAACTTAGGTGGTTAGACTAGCAAGGCAAGGCTTAGAACGTTTTGCCGCCTTTCTGTTCTGCTTTTGTCTAGTTAGCATATCTCTACTCCTCTCGGAGAAGTCCCGTATTCATACTATTTCATGAATAAAACGCCTCCGAGCGACTATTTATCTTTATCTTGGTATCTATCTTTTTACGCTCTGAAAGTGATTACGCACAGAATTCGGACCTTCAGGGAAAATCGGGTTTTCTTGGTTTTCCTCCATACTTATTCATTAAAATCGACGGTGTGAATTCTGGTTTCCACAGTTTGGCGCTAGAAGTAAGGGGGGGGGTCGAATTCTTTAACTCAAAAATCACAAACGATTAAAGATTAAAGATACAAGATGTCCGCTCCAGTAGCTCACGATGTCGTCTCTTTCAAGGACAGAGTAACGGCCGACCAGGTCAAACCTCACAACGATCTCCTTTTCATCGAACTGACAATCCACGACATCGACGTAGCAAGAGTGTTGGTCGACACCGGATGCTCGGCTAACATTACCTATAAAAGCACCCTCGAGAGAATGGAAATCGACACATGCGCCATCACGAAGGTCAGTCAATTTTAGGACTCTCAGGAGGCGCTACTATGACCCTCGGCTCAATCAACCTCTTGGTTAAAGCTGGGGCGTCGTAAAAATCCGCGGAATTCTTGGTGCGTCGATGCTGACATCGTACAATGTAATCATTGGAACTCCATGGCGAATTCCATGAGAGCGATCTCATCGACATTCCACCTATGCCATTAAATTTCCGACCCCTCAAGGAGTCGAAACAATTCAATGAGACCACAGGATGTCACAAGTATGTTTAGCCGCTTAGTTAAAAGAACTTTGCGATCGAAGCTTCCCACAAGAAGAAAAGCTGACTCGGCGAGCCCCAGAACAAGACTTCGGAAGTCTTCTGGCAGTCTGGAAGGTGAAGCTCAAGAAGAGGCCTTGAACCAACTTGCGAACCGGTAATCTCAGTCTGTCTCGGCGAATCCGCCCGAGCGATCGTCAAGATCGGAGCCAACCTCTGCGAACCATTGAGAGCGAGCTCATGGCTGTCTTAAAAGAACCTCGATATGTTAAGCAGGCGCGGAGGATATGCCAGGAATCGACATCGGCATAACATGTCACGAACTCAACATTGACCCGACCTACAAACCCGTAAAACAAAAAAGCGGAAGCTAGGACCAGAAGCGTGCTACATGATGCGAGGAAGTTGAGGAACTCCTCAAAGTAGGGTCAATAACGGTAGTCAGATACCGGATTGGCTCGCCAATCCGTCGTAAAAAGAAAAAGCGGCAAATGGCGGTATCGTCGACTTCACCGATCTCAACAAGGCTTGTCCAAAGATTGCTTCCACTTCCGCACATTGACCGACTGGTGAAGCAACAGCAGGGAACAAACTTTTATCATTCATGGGCGCCTTCTCGGGTACAATCAAATCATTATGAATCGGCGATCGCGAAGAAGACGCATTTATCACTGACCAGGGCGTATTGCTACAAGGTAATGCCTTTCTGTCTCAAGAACGGGTGCTACTTACCAGCGACTTGTCAATCGAATGTTCTCGAATAGCTTGGAAAGACTATGGAAGTGTACATCGATGACATGCTCGTAAAATCCCTTGACAAACACGACCACGTGTCCCACTTGGAAGAGTGCTTCGCAAGGCTGAACCTACATAACATGAAACTAAACCCGACAAAGTGTAGGTTCGCAGTCGCAGCAGGAGAGTTTCTCGGTTATCTGGTCGCGTGTCGGCGGGATCGAGGCCCACAAACAGATAAGCACTGATAGAAATGGTCTCACCAAAGACAAAGCGAAAGTCAAAGGCCAACCCGGAAGGTCGCGCTTTGAACCATTTCATCTCACGTTCGACAGACAAGTGCCTGCCTTTCTACGACACGTTGAAAGGGAACAAAAAGTTCGAATGGTTGGAAGAGTGCAAAAAGGCTTTCCAACAGCTGAAGCGTTACCTGGCCATTCCTCCTGTTCTTGCAAAACCAGTAGAGGGAGAACCTCTATTCTTACACATTGCAGTCTCCGCAACAGCAGTAAGTGGCGTTTTGATCAGAGAAGAACGCGGTGAACAAAAACAAATCCTTTACATAAGTAAAACCTTGCTGGGCGCTGAGACGCGGTACCCCTTGATGGAAAAACTAGCATTCGCTGTTTTAACATCGGCGAGAAAGCTCAGGCCATATTTCCAATCTCATACCATAGTGATTCTCACCAACTTTCCCCTGCGCACGATTCTTCACAGTCCGAGTCAGTCGGGAATGACTGTGAAATGGGCAATCGAACTGGCGAATGCGATGTCGAGTACGCCCAGAACCTCGCAAAATCTCAGGTGCTGGCGGATTTCTTAGTAGAAATGCGGGGGATATGACAAACGAAACCAGATTCAACTTGGGTTCTTCGCGTCGATGGATCATCGTCCAAATAAGGATCTGGAATTGGGATTGGCTCCGCGCCATGCGAAATCTTGGAGCAGTCGTTTGGTTAGAATTCCATGCATCAAACAACGAGGCTGAATATGAAGCACTCATTGCAGGATTACGACTAGCCCATGGGCTGAAGATTTGCAACATCCACGCTTACTGCGATTCTCATTTAGTCGCAAATCAATACATCGGAGAATACGAGGCAAGGGGCCGAAAGAATGGGCAGCATATCTAAAACTTCGTCCAGGACCTGGCCCAAGACTTCAACCGCCGCCCTCACCAGAATTCCCTTTCGGAAAACACCCAGGCAGATGCCTTGGCGGCGCTCAGCGTCAAGCTTCGGATCAGGACTAAAGCGGGTAATCCCGTGGAATTCATTGAACATCCGAGCATCGGACCGCCAGTGATCGCCAATCTGATTTGGGGACAAATCAAAGGTCGAATCGAAGATCCACCAGAAGGAAAGATGGATCAGCGAATCACGGTTGGGACAGCCCATGGCTAGAGCGATCCGAGCCTACATAGTCGGCGGGCGCTGCCCGTCGAAAATGAAACGACGCAAAACTAAAACCAAACATACGATATGTAGCGGTAGAGGAGAAATCTATAAATGGAGATTCTCCGGCCCTCATGTCCTGCCCCAAAGGGAAGCGAGAAAAGTGATGGAATAGGTCCATTCCAGATCGTGCGGAAACCACTCGGTGGAAGGTCACTCGCCAGTCAAAATAAAGCATACGGTTATTACTGGCCAACTATGATCAAAGACTGCGAGAAATTCACCGCGAAAATGCAGAAAATGCAAAGGCGCCCACCATCCATCAACCTCGCGGAGGTCATCTGCGTCCATTTCATCTCCGTATCCCTTTATGCGATGGTCCATGGATATCGTCGGACCTTTACACAATTCAAAACAGAAGCGCTTCCTTTTGGTCCTTACGGTTCTTTTGAAGTGGGTAGAGGCAGAATCCTACATGAAGTATCAAAGCGTACAAGTCGAGCCGTATGGAAGAACATTATCACTAGGCACGCGGGGTCCCTTACGAAATCGTAACAGACAGCGGATCTCAGTTCATCTCTACCCGATTTGAAGCGTTCTGCGAGAAGTGGAAGATCTGACTGAACAAGTCAACTCCTAGATATCCACAATGTAGCGGCCAGGCAGAGACCATTAACAAAACCGTCCTTGGGGTTAAAAGCTTAGAAGCCAAAAGGGGCGATTGGCAGATGAGCTCGAAGGAGTTCTTTGGTCATCATCGCAACCCCAAGGCGAGACTCTGGGAGAAACCCCCGCCGCCCTCGTTTACGGGGCCGGAATGCATGATCCCAGCGAGTAGAATTTCAGTCGCGGGAGAAGATTCCTCCCGAGCGAAGATCTCAACAGCGATGCTGCTGGGCGATCTCGATCTCATTAGCGGCGGCGAGACCAAGCTCTCATAAGAATCCAGAACTACCAGCACGCCGTCACAAATACTACAATTCAAGCGTTAGCCACCGCGGGTTCAGGAAAGGTGATCTGGTTCTGCGCAAAGTCTTCCAAAACACTGCGAGCGTAGCGGGAACAATGGGAAGGACCATACAAGGTCATAAAGGTGGTCGACCAGGATCATTACCAAATCGCGAACATGCAAGGCGTCAAGATCAAAAGAACCTGAAGCGCGTGCATCTTAAAAATACTACCACTAATGCTAGCGTGGGAACTAAGAACTCACGAGATGGCTTGATCCCGAAGTGCGTGGAGGCAGCTTCATGGCGAGTTCAGTTATCCCCATCTTAAAGGTACGTATACCGTATACTCCCGACTTTCAAAAACTTCGACCTTTTGAAATTTTTTGCGGAAAAGCGACCTTACGGTTAGCCAATCCAGTATTCACCAAGCGGCTAAAGTGGCAATCTAAGACTTCGCTCAAAGCGCTAAGCAAAATCGAATAGTTATCACACTAAATCCGACAAAACTCGAGCGGCTCGTAAAAGGGCATCGCCGGAAAAAGCCATGAACAAATCGCGGTATAAAGAATAGGTCAATTTCCGGCTCCGTGAGGCATTCGCTGCAACAAAGTTCGATTTTTTTCTCACAGAAGCGGCGTTCTCGTTTCCTAAACAAACTTAGTACACCTCTAACGGTAAAATGCCTTTAAACTGGCATCATTTCTTTGTTTCTGATCACAACAAGCGAACCCTAGCGTCCTAAACGGACATCAGCAGCCCTCGAAAGGATAGGCTCTCTTACATCCGACAAAGGATACCATGGCAGCTATACAAGAAATCGAAATTTTGGTCAGCATCTCCAAGCGGCCTTTGGAGGTAGCTTTCGGTATCAAGACAAGTTGTATAAGCCGATAACAATTCGCGGACTTTATTTTGGTACGAATCAGGTTAAAATCGTAAACATGCAAAACGAAAGCCGACTTGTTATCGCATAGCCTCAGTCCGATTGTAAACCTAGGTCTAGCCCTAAACCCAACCTTGCTGGATGTTGACATCTCAAAGGAATAAATCAACACCCTGATATGAGATCCCAAAACTTGTCTCTTCAAAATCTATCACGTTTTCCGAGCCTGCGCATAAAGCGAGAAAACCCGTGGCTTCGGCGTACTCAATAAGCGATGGATCACGGTGATCATCGAGTGAGATGACAACTCACACCCTCGCCCTCTAACTTCGAAAAACATAAGTTCTCTCGATTTATAACAACCGAAAAGTTTTATAGATTGAACCAAGCATCTTACAAAAAGCCCTAACAAGGGCAGAGATTCGAAGCCACCAACGGCCAGTCCCGGAAAATACAAATTACGGCCTCATGAAAAGGCCAAAACAAAACAAAGAAAATCCCCGAAAGGATCATTACCCTAGGCACTCCTCTGAGCACCGCCTTCATCCTCAACCTCATCAGAGCTTCGGGACCGCCGCCATCACCTCCCTCAGCCACTTCACCGTCACCTCTCTCGACTGCATCGCCCTCGCCTTCTTGACGCCCCGGATGCCCTTCGGTCTCTTCCAACCACGGTGAGGGGTGCATTCAGATTTCAGAGAGGATCAAATCGAAGTCACCTTCGGAGGCCATGAGTTCCTCCTTATGAGACAGTAGCCTGGCCTCTTCAGAGTCCAGAGTCGGAACCGCTTTGCCTTTGAGTAGCTGGATCTCACCTAGACCTCCCTCGATGGCAGGGGCCAGATCCTTCTTCTGGGACTGCCATGGGGAATCAAACAGAACAACCATCCTCGTTAGGCAGGCATGAAACTTCGTCAGCGGGACAACGGTCCCAGCTGTCTCCACGAGTCCTCGGTTCCTCTTGACTCTGGATTTGGCTGAAGACTCACGGACTTGAGCCTTGGCTTTTCTCTTTCTTCATCTAAACAATGCACTCACCGACTTTCCGAGATCCCGCTCGAGACCGCTGACCTGAACCTCCAGCTGAAGTCTCAGCAGTGAGGCATCCTCATGATTTCAGCGTGGCCTCAATTCGTTTCAGCGCCTCAGCGACTCTGCTAGGCCCTGTCAAGCGTTCCACCTCCGAACCACAGTCGCTAATCATCCCGTCGATCAACAATATGAACTGCGAGCGAAATAAGAGTCAGAATAATTGAAGAACAAAGTATCCTACAAGAAAATTTGTTTTCAGCGAACCAACAACGCGATATTGCGGTAAAGGTCGAACCCTCTCCTTCCGCACCGGAACATCTCCTCTTCTTGGCAGTCGGTTGTGGCGCCATTCCTTTGCGACCTTTGGGCGGAGCAGCACTAGGCGCCAAGCCCCTAGGGCGATCTCTTTCCTGTCCAAAGGCGGAGGCATCAACTCCATTACTTGTCCTTTCTCAGGAATCGGGATCGGGGTACTGGAAGAGCCCGAAGGTTGGGCAAAGACCTCCGGCCCTTGCACAGGTGCCGTATCCGTTCCTACGAGGGGAGCAGCATCGCTCAGAGACTTGTTTCCTTCGGCTGAGATCACAGCGCAGAAGAGGAAGGGATAGCCGACATTTCAGCAGTGGTCCGACTAGTTTACTTTTCGGCACTCGCCTGGATAGCCTCTCTTTGAAAGAAAGGAATCCGACAGCGAAAGTTGGAGTGGCTTCATGAATGGCGAATCGGTAGAGCAGGCTGGCCTCACCCATCTCGGCGTTGGAGTTCTTCTTTTTGTTTTGGGAGGAAGACATTCTTTCTTGAAAGAATGAAGAGAGAAAAGTTTGATGGAATAAGATGTGTGAAGAATGGTAATTGATGAGTTGCTACTTATAAGGATATGATGCTGACGTGGATTTCCGCTGTAAAATAATCTCAAAAGACAATCTACGAGCGTACCCTTAACGAAAATTCGATTAAAACACTTCACTTTCGCCCATAAAATGCGTCTCGAGTCTTGCAGGCTGGGGCTAACTGTTGGGGTGAAAATGGCTATCTAAATCAGCGGCTAAGATTATCATTTTAGCAAATTCTTCGAAAGACATCTTGAAAGAAAGATCGAAAGAATACAAATACTTATGTGTCGGAAGATCGGTGCGAAAGAGACAGGTCAAGACCGAGAACCGAACATTCTCACTTGTCCGCCTAAGCCCATGGGGCGACCATCACCGAGTCACCTCGCCGGTGGGCGGGGCGATAACCACGGTCACCTAAGCCCATGGGTGAGGGCGACCATCACCAAGGTCACCTGGCCCATTGGCGAGGGCGACCAACACCACGGTCACCTAGCCCATGGCGTGGATGACCATCACCAAGAGTCACCTCGACCATGGGCAGGACAACCAGCACCAAGGTCACCTGCGCCCATGGGAGAGGACAATCAATCGCAGTCCAGTCCAACTTCGTTTTAGACTCGTGTCCTCCATATAGTTGTGATATCCGACTTTTGGATCATATACCTCTCGTTTAGTCTCGATCAGAGTTACTCTCAAAGTTTTCGACTAAAATGCGTTAGAAAGCCGAAGGCCTAAAATGGCCGAGAGGATCTAAAGCGTGTCTAGAGGCCAATCTATGATTTAGAAGGGACCGAGCCCAATGGGAGTTATGGCGGTTTATCCTATCTGTGAGAAGTAGGATAAGCGTTAAGTTTATGAAGATAAATATCAAGATTAGGATAACTACAATGATCGGAAAAAATGGAATATTCTCAAAAGAGATAAACTTGGGCCCAAAGGCAAAGGAGTAAATGGGCCACCGACCTAAAACAACTATATAAGGAGAGCTGGAGCAGAAGAAAGGGATCCAGAATTTAGACTTAGAGAACTCCGCTAGCTTAGGAACTTTGAACTTAGGTGGTTAGACTAGCAAGGCAAGGCTTAGAAAGTTTTCACGCCTTTCTGTTCTGCTTTTGTCTAGTTAGCATATCTCTACTCCTCTCGAGTAGTCCTGTATTCATACTATTTCATTAATAAAACGCCCGGTTTACTCATTTATCTTTATCTTGCTATCTATCTTTTACGCCTCGAAGTGATTACGCGACAGAATTGACCTTCCGAAAATCGGGTTTTCTTGGTTTTCTCCATACTTATTCATTATAATCGACGGTGTGAATTCGTTCCCACATCCATCTCCTCTGCCTTAGATTCAACTCAGGTTGAGTGAAAATGTACTTCAGGCTCTTATGGTCCGTGAGCCGCGGGTAAACCGTCACGACGGAATCAATGCTGAAAGTTCCCGGAAACCAACTCTCGATTGATCCTTGAAAATTAGACATTCCTGGAAAACGCTTAATCAAGTAAAGACAGCTTTCGCTGGATGCAACCGAGGAACATCGAAGAGGATCAGTTTGGATGAGGTCTCAATCGTAGTTAAGGATCAACTCGCCTTCTGATGGAGGACCGCCTCAACACGGTCACTTGCCCATGGGCTTAGGACGCACTCCACACCGAGGTCATTTTCCCATGGGCGAGGACGACCAACCGAGGTCACTTTCGCCATGTATGCAGATGACCCGCGCCAAGGTCACCTCGCCATGGGTTCCTCCTTATGAGACAAGAGCTTGGCCTCTTCGAGTCCAGAGTCGGAACCGCTGCCTTTGGCGTAGTTGATCTCACCTAGACTCCTCCCGATGTACGCCAGGCCAGATCCTTCTACGGACTGCCATGAGGGAATCAAACAGAACAGCCATCCTCGCAGGCAGGCATGAAACTCGCCCCGCGGACAACGTCCTCGCTGGCTCACGAAGTCCTCGGTTCCTTGACTCTGGATTTGGCGCTGAAGACTACGGACTTGAAGCCTGGCTTCTTTCTTCATCCTAAAAATGCACTCACTTTTCCGAGATCCCGCCGAGACCGCTGACCTGAACCTCCAGCTGCTAAGTCTCAGAGCGGAGTATCGCCGCAGATTTCAGCTGGCCTTAATTCGCTTCAATGCCTCCGCACT
Organism: Brassica carinata; assembly: GCA_016771965.1. NCBI lineage: Eukaryota > Viridiplantae > Streptophyta > Magnoliopsida > Brassicales > Brassicaceae > Brassica > Brassica carinata. Next base: position 10,778 of record JAAMPC010000408.1, on the reverse strand, counting down.
TGCTAGGCCCTCTGCTAAACGCCCACCGAACCACAGTCGCTAATCATCCCGCCGATCAACGATATGAACTGCGAATAAATAAGAGTCAGAATAATTGAAGAACAAAGTATCCTACAAGAAAATTTGTTTTTCAAAACTAACCTTGGCACGATATTATGTAAAGGCCCTGAAGCCTCTCCTTCCGCGACCTTCGAACATCTCCTCTTCGGCAGTCTCGGTTGTGGCTTTATTCCCTTTGGCGACCTTTGGGCAGCGGAGCAGCACTAGGCGAAGAAGCCTTAGGACGAATCTCTTTCCTGTCCAAAGGCGAGGCATCAACTCCATTACTTGTCCTTTCTCAGAGTCGATCGGGTACTAGAAGAGCCCGGTTGGGACAGGACCTCCGCACTTGCACAGGTGCCGATCCGCTCTACGAGGGTGCAGCATCGCCAGAGACTTGTTTCCTTCGCTGAGATCACACAGCAGACGAGGAAGGATAGCCACATTTCTGCAAAGGGTCCCACTAGTTTCCTTTTCGCACTACGCCTGGATAGCCTCTCTTTGAAAGAAAGGAACCGCAACGAAGTTGGAGTGGCTTCATGAATGGCCGAATCGGTAGAACTGGCTGGCCTCACCCACCTCGACTGGAGTTCTTCTTTTTGTTTTGGGAGGAAGACATTCTTTCTTGAGAGAATGAAGAGAAAAGTTTGAAGGAATAAGATGTGTGAAGAATGGTAATTGATGAGTTGCTACTTATAAGGATATGAGGCTGACGGATTTCCGCAGTAAAATAATCTCAAAGACACCCACGTGAAAATGTACCCTTAACCGAAAATTCGATTAAAACATTTCACCGCCTCGCAAAATCGCCTCCGAAGTCTTGCAGGTTGGGGCAAACTGTTGGGGTCAAAACGTTATCTCAAATCAACGGCTAAGATTATCATATTAGCAAATTCTTCATGAAAGACTTTGAAAGAAAGATCGAAGAATACAAATACTTATGTTTCCGAAAGATAAGTACGAAGAAACAGGTCAAGACCAGAACCGACTGCTTCACTTGTCCGCCTACCATGGGCAAGAACGACCATCACCGAGGTCACCTGCCCATGACGACCAGCACCACGGTCACCTCGCCATGGAGAGGACGACCATCACTAAGGTCACTACCATTGGCGACGACCAGCACCACGTCACTACCATGGGCGGATGACCATCACTAAGGTCACCATGGGCAAGGACAACCAGCACCAAGGTCACTCACCATGGAGAGGACAATCCAATCGCTGTTAGTCCAACTCGCTTTGACTCGTGGTCCTCCATATAGTTGGATATCCCATTTTTGATCGATACCTCTATTTCGCCTCGATCGGAGTTACTTCAAAGTTTTACGACTAAAATCGAGAAAAGCCCAAGGCCTAAAATGGCCCGAGGATCTAAACGTGTCTAGAGGCCAATCTATGATTTAGAAGGACCCGAGCCCAATGGGAGTTATGACGGTTTATCCTAACTCTCTGGAAGTAGGATAAACGCTAAGTTTATGAAGATAAATATCAAGATTCGAGGATAACTACAATGATCGATTTAAAAATGGAATATTCTCAAAAGAGATAAACTTGGGCCCAAAGGCAAAGGAGTAAATGGGCCACCAACCTAAAACAACTATATAAGAGAGCTGGAGCAGAAGAAAAGGGATCCGAGAATTTAGACTTAGAGAACTCCTCGCTAGCTTAGGGAACTTAGAACTTAGGTTAGACTAGCAAGGCAAGGCTTAGAAAGTTTTCACTTCTGTTCGCTTTTGTCTAGTTAGCATATCTCTACTCCTCTGGAGTAGTCCTGTATTCATACTATTTCATTAATAAAACGCCCGGTTTACTATTTATCTTTATCTTGCTATCTATCTTTTACGCCTCAAAGTGATTACGACAGAATTGACCTTCCGAAAATCGGGTTTTCTTGGTTTTCCTCCATACTTATTCATTATAATCTACAGTGAATTGCCCTACATCCATCTCCTCTCGGCTTTAGATTCAACTCAGGTTGAGTGAAAATGTACTTCGTGCTCCTTATGGTTCGTGGAGGTCAAAACTGGTCACGACGAATCAATGCCTGAGAGTTCCCAGAAACCAACTCGACGATCCTGAAAATTAGACATTCCCGAAAACGGTTAATCAAGTAAAGATAGCCATCGGATGCTAACCGAGGAACATCGAGAAAAACGCATCAGTTTGATGAGGTCTCAATCGGCAGGATCACCACCACTCGCTCTAGGGCGTAGGACCGCCCAACATCGGGTCATTTTTCCCATGGGCGAGGATGACCCACACCGAGGTCACCTCTCCCATGGGCGATCGACTGCCGCCGTGTCATTTCGCCCATGGGCGGTAGACGATTCGCCGAGGTCACCACGCGGCTGGGATTGATCGCGTCGGAGGTCACTCGCCTATGGCAAGGACCGAATTTCTGTCTCAAACCGGCATCCTCGCTTGCCCCAATACAAACTCGCCCTCGGACGCGATTACCCATGTCTCGCCTCGCTTAGGATTATCAAAGAAAGACTTCGAAAAGTTATAAAACTGGTCGTTAAACGGATCCTTCCCGCCGTGATAAAACGACCTGGTTAGCTTGAACACCAGTTGCCTTAACTATACGGGAATTGGAATCCTTCTGAAAACCAACGGCTGTTTCTTAGGAAAATCAGAAAAATGTCTAAGTCCCAAACGCCCAAAAGGCCTGAACCAGCCGCTAAACGCCCACTTAATGCATTTTAGAACAGTGATTGAGCCTAAGGCTGATATGACGGCCTACTTTTATTCGCAGGAAAAGATAAATGTCAAGCCCGAAGATCATCATGAAGGGTGATGAAAATGGAAGAGCCCATCTCACGACAACCGCCTAGAAAAGGTGTAAACCCAATCTAGAGACAAGATATAAGGAGGGCTTAAGGCGAGGAGCAAAAGGGCTTTCAAGAGCAAACTTAATACTTAGAGTAATTTAGGCATTTTTCCTTTTTACTATCGAAGCCGCGACTGACTAGGTTAAAACGTAGGTGGCTAGACTAGCGAACGCATCCGACAGCCTCGTGGCTTCAGATCTTATGCTGTTCACGCCAAACGCCAATTCGAAATAAGACCTCTTTGTTCTATTTTCATTTTACAATTCTATTACTTTCACTTTTCATATTGATTGTGTTGTATGCGGGCTCCAGCAGATAACCGACCTTCAGAAGGCTGTTATTTGCTTTCCTCCCATTAACAAATCTCGACGGTGTGAATTCGTTCCCACAGCTTACGCTAGAAGGAGGGGTAACAATCTATCTCACGCGAACCGGCACGCCAGTCAGGTATGACGACGACGCGACAAAGACAAGCAACGACGACGACTTCGGCCAATGCCAACGCCACAGAACTGTAGCTGAAACGATCCACGGTCACTACTTAACGCCGTGATACTGGACCAGATGAAAGAAATGTTCCACCGCCAGAAAAAGTCGATTAACAAGTGGCCTCTCGCAAAACAGGTGGAAACCTTAACGGCAAAGGCCAGTAAAACCCGCTGGCCAATAAGAGCCAAGAGCGTAAGACTCGATTTCAAGACTCGAAATATCGGGCCATACCGGACAGATAAGGATTCTTCAGGTCAGAACTGACGGCGAGGCGATATCGAGCGGATCGATATGGACATAGTGACCAATCCACCACCGACCGAGGTGCCGACGCCCATCCGAAGAACGCTGCCAGTCCGCCGGCAGGACGCGACGCTCGAAAAAGCCCATGACAGAGGAAGAAGAAAACCTCTATTGGGTAGAGCAGGAAGAACTGGCCGAGAATCAGGTTTCAGATCCACCGCAGCCAACACCGACAGGCACGCAAGGCTGCTAGAAATCCTGATGAGATCCATGATCCGCAAGTACATCGCAAAAACTGCGGCATAATTCAAGGTGGTAAAGCCACAGATTCACCACGCCGACAAGCTGCACCCGAGATCGACAGAATTCTCGAGGAAGCTGGAAAACCGTCACTGCCGGATCACGAAACTAACATCTCAGACCGGAAGATCAAAATTCCCGCCTACTTATGGCACCACCGACCGGATGGCGATCTGCAGTCTTTCCAGATCGCGAATGGAAGGTACAAACTCAAGGAACGCTAACGACGCTGGCTACTGTCTTCCTCTTCGCCAAACCTCAAAGAGCCAATGGTTTTCTCATCTGAAACGAACTCCATCGAAGTTTCCGCCAGTCACCGGAGTTTCAAACAGTATTCCATGTTTATGGACGGGGAACCTCAGACGCCGACCTTTGATTCTATCTCAAAGAGAAGACGAAACACTCTGCTAATTCATGAACAGGTCAAGCTGGTAATGGCAAGAGTCACTGAATCAGCATAAAGTGGTAACGATGCCTTGCGGAAAACTCTGGTACAGGTCTAAACTCCGCAATGGATATCCCTTGAAAACCGAGAACAATACAGGACGCTTTTCACAAGGCAACGGACTTCATCATGATGGAAGAAGAGATGAAAGTCCTTCCAAGAAGTACAACCTACAGAAGACGCCCGCGATAAGGAAAAACCTCGAACGACAGGTATGTCCACCACGAGCATAATTATGCTATCAACTCCTACTGCGAAGTTCCACCAGACCATTGCGTCATTCCACTATGAACTGCAAGGTTCTCGGCGCAAGGCTTGCTGCTAAGGCTTCCTCGCCGCTAAATTTCGGGTCACATGCATAAAAGACTCCTCCTCCGGATTCCGACGCCTCCCAAAACTGAGAAAGAGTCCTCGAAACCGGCACCAAAATCAGTCGGTGAGAAACGCTGAAGGAGGCATGATGACTGGAAACAACAGCAACCGCCGGCGGGTGAGCATGATCATCGGAGATCGTAATTTATCGCGATTCGATTCGCGATCAAAGATTATGGACGGAAGGCTGAGATGAAGTTCAAGTCATTGGCTCGGCCCCAACCGACGACGCCTTAAAGATATGATCGCCTTCAAGAGCTGAAACCATCAGAATCGAACATACCACCGCACCATTGGTTATCGATCTGGTAATCCGAGACCTCGAAGTGGAAGGATCCTTATCGATAATGAATCACAGTCAACGCCATCTTCCGACGATATCCCGAGGATGAACATTGAACTTGGAGAAGTCGCCCCGTAACCAAAACCTCTACCGTTTCAGGTGCAACGCCAATGACCCTCGGATCAATCAAACTCCCAGTGATGGCTAAAGAGGTGAAAAATCGCCACTTTCGTAGTTGATAACCCGCAATCTAAAATGTCATCATGGGAACTCCTTGGATCAATGCCATGAAAGCAGTATCTGCCGACTTATCACCTTGGCAACAAGTTCCCAACACCAAACGGAACAGGGTAACTGGGATGCCGAACAGTTCAGGTTCGCTGGCCGAAAGCATAAACTACTTTACAAACTTGGAACACCTCGCCGTCAACCCGCTGGCTAAGAAAGCTCAAAACGCCCCCAGAGCTCCATAAAAGTGATCCAGAATCCCGACCAGGCAACCACTCCAGACAGCTTATATCCCTCGAATCCATCGCCTTGCCAGCAGACAGCCCGACTCATGAAACGCCGATCCAACTGAAGCCCCAACGGTGAAGTAACCGAAAGATCCCATCCAGCTTAGTAGAACACCCGCATGAAAAGCAGAATCCACGAGATGGTCGCCGAAAAGAGGTATGCAGGCAGCTTTCATATCGACAAGTTCAGCTATCCCTCGTGTTGGGGTACGATACCGTGATATTCCCACAAAGTCCGGAATATCCATGAATGTACTCGATATTTTTGAAACTTTTCTATCTTTCTTCTCCCGATCTTACATTCACCTGCAACAAGTCACAAGAATCTGTTGGCCTCTAAGAAACACCCAAGATAGTATATACTGTCCAAGCAGTCCTTGGACTAAAACTAATTCCTACATAATTCACACATACCATGGTCAAGCAAGACCGAAAATGCATCTTCTATAAAAACGAAGATCGTGAGCTATCTCACAAAAAGACATATCTTCGAGAAAGCCAGACGTCAAATATTTCTGAAAGATATTATCCAAATACACAGTCCGGTCCGTGGACTCTAAAATACAAAATTCTTTCGATTGGCCTCCGACGACAAGTCCTAAACGTTTCTAAAGAACTCAGAATCAAACCTTTCATATAAAACTAAAGGTTCTCTTACATCCGACAAGGATACCATAGCTGCCATACAAGAAAATCTGAAATTTTAGTCAGCACACCAGACGCTCTCAGTAGAGTGCTCGATTCTTCCACACAAGTCATATTCGCCTTCAGCTCCATACTTTCATCGAAAGAATCAGGTAGAAATCGCCAACGGCAAAACGAAGCCGATTAGTCGCGTATAGCCTTAGTGGAAGTAACCTCAGGTCTTGCCCTAAACCCAGTCCTACTGGTCCATTAACATCTCAAGGCATGATATCGAAACGAGATCTTAAAACATGTCTCATCGTCCACATCTAAAATGCTCAATCTCTCGTGAAACTCCTAAACGCTTTAATCTCTAAAGAGCAAACGAACGAACGACAAATTAAGAGTTAAGATACGGTTACTACCGTGGTCTTTCCTCGACACTTGGAAAAAGTATAAACTAAAACCCATAGAATGTTAAAAGAACATTCGCATAGTAAGGCCGCGAGAGCTGCTGGGATTCAAGCCACCAACGGCCAGTCCCGCAAGATACATAGTCACATGACCTTGCAAGGCCATAGCACACTTCAAATAACAAACGCCACACTCAGCCTAAAACACTACATGAAATCTTGAGATAAAGGCAAAGGAAAACAATCCCGACGACCTTCAGAGATCAAGATCAAGATACCCGTAAATCGAGGCTCCAAATGAGTCCGCTGGCTGATTCCACTTCTCTCCTCATCCGCAGATCGCTCCCGCCCGCCTTGTCCTCCAAACTCGACAGAGGAACCATCGACCGCCTGGCGACCCATCCATGAGGTCCGACATCTCAGCAACCTCGAGAGAAAAGAGAAATCAGCCGCTCTGCGACTTCCAAAGGGTACCAACCAACCGTGGCATTCAAGGAAGTCACCCACGAGTCTTGAGCGCCCTTGAAACTCCTGAACTCAGCATCAAACAATGTAGCTCTCCTCGCTAACTCAGTAGCACGCCTCCTCCCTTTCCTCCGCGACAAATGAGAGCTCGAATGAGATCACCCTCTGCTTCTTTCGCAACCTCGCTCTGAAACGGATGAACTTCCTCTCGATTTCGCTTCGGCGCGAAAAGACGCTTCTTCTGAAACTTCCACAAGCATTGAATTAAAGACCTGCAGTCCCTACACAAATCATGGGTCAAACTGAAGAGACAAACAAGACTCGCCAAAAATAATTTTTCAGAATCAAACTCTAATCAACCGAGAACCTTCACATTACCTCTCCTCGACACTTCATCCAGTGACGCTGGAGTAGTAAAACTGAGGATGGCTGCGAAGTTTCTCGAAGGGGAGCCTCGCTGGTTCCACTCCCATCACCGGGTGAAACCCGGTTCCATCCGGTAGCATAAGATCTCTCCGAGACAAAGTTTCTGTCTTCGAGAGCCATTCCCTTGTCCTTTCGGGCCTAAATCTCCCTCTGATCGGAACAGCGCCCGTGTGGCTCGCCCATATCCGATGCACGAAGGTCGGAGATGCCTCGCGATCGGTAGAGCCACTTCATTCGGATCCTGCCTGTGGTGAAGGAATCCCAAAAGAACGGACCATTGCAGAGAAGATCGCTTAGCATACATGTCCCTGGGGTCGCGGGAGGATACTGTTCGCTGAAAAAGCGCAGATACATCTGAGTATCTATACAACCAATTTCCAACCATCGCATTCACGGCGAAAGTTCCATTTGCCACGAACAGGAGACAGTTCTCTCGACGGATGCGCCATCGATTCTAACATAGAAAACGCCGAACAATCCCTGGCATTTGAAGTATGCCCCTGATTATCGACATATGTCTCTTAGGAGCATGCGTATGAGTAGTCAATCGAGGTCTTCGTGGTTCACCATACAGCCCTTCAAAGTCGTCGGGGCTGTGGTCCATTCGGAGCTCGTGAGCTCAGATCAACACGCCAAGAAAGTTCTGCAACGCCGCAACGCTTAGCTGACTGATCGACAGCTCAAAACGGTCGAAAAGCAGACGATGGCCTCAGGAATCGGGAACCACATGCAACAACGCGGTTAGGAAAGCTTCAGAGCATGTGAAGAATCCTCCGGGATCCTTCAGACTCCCCATGCACCGAATCAAAACACAACCCCGCCGAACTCTGTAAACTCGGCGGGTCTTAAGATAGGCGGAGAGGTCCTGCTCGGTAGGGTAAGATCAAGCTGCATCGCTGGTCTTGTGGGATAGAAGACTTCGGCGAGGAGTTATTGAATCGCATAAAGCCCCAGCACGCTTCCTTCTTTGTCACCTCAAATTCTCTTTGGAACAATCTCTTCATTGGTACAAGGATTGCCGAAGATGAATGAGGGAAAGTTTTCTTAGAGGATCTCTTTCTCAAGTCATTTTTGAAAGACAAAAATTTTGACACAAAAGTAAAGAGAGAGAGGATAAGGAAATTTCTACCTTGGAGAAATTTTCGTGAAGATAAGTTAATGAAGACTTTGAAAAACTTACTCCACCTATATATAGGAAAAATGTTACTATTCATTCTCGGATCTTCGCCAGGCTCGGCATTTTAACCTGACCAAGACCAACCAAAACCGATCAAAAATAATTCGAATTGAACCGACCAAAATTTACAAGTACTTTTGGTTTAAATTTTTACCCAAAGAACCGAACCTAAAAGGAACCAACTTAATAGACCCAACTAAAAACCCGACCGAATGACCTGACCCGATAAGAACCGATTTGTACCCAACTTAAAACATGTATATCTAAAACTATGATGTTTTTGTGTTCTATTTTATATATATTACTAGGTGTCTTCCTCGCACCATGTGCGCAGAAAAAATTTAAAATATTTTTAACAGATAAATAAATTATATTTTAAAATAAAATTTTATTAATATAGTAAATTTTCTTTTGTATCAATATTTTAATATAAATTTGATTTAATTAAACATAAAAATTATATTTAAAAATATGCCTGATATATTTGAAATTATAATCTTAGATAGATTTTGCATCTATTTATTTTAATTAAATATATTAAATAAATTTGTAAAAGTTGCATAATTACAAAAAATTAAAATTAAAAATATTTATAAAATTGTAGATATATAAGAAAATAATGATTTTAATGATTAATTTTTTATTTTTCTAAATAATTTATACATTTTGAAAATTTTAGTAAAAAATTCAATAATTTAAAATATATAATTATATTATATTTCGAAATTTATAATGCCATATTTGAATATATTTATTTTAATGATGATTTATGAGTTATTCTCATATTTTAAAAAAATTTCCAAAATTATAAATTGACATTAAATGTAATATATAAGTTATTACCATATTTTAAAAAGTTTACCAAAAATATAAATTAACATTAAATGCAATTGTTCATGTCATATTAAGCTATAAGATATGTCATCAATTTCAGTAGCCATGTCATATTTGCTTTGTGAAATTGATTGTAGAAAGGACACTTGGGAAAATCACTTCGCAAATATAGTCTAGGGGATTTTATGATTTAGTTGAAATATCTTTTGTTAACAACATTTGTTATTATTTTTTAACATTTTTAAAGTAATATAAAGCTTTAAAATGTAAAATTTAGAGTTTTAAAATGTTTTATTTTAATGATTAATAGTTTCATTTAAGTTGATTTGTAAAATTTTAGATATATATGACAAATATTCAACTAAAGTTGATGGAATTGGGTATATCATGTCCTTTTCAGATCCTAAATACCCAACTCAATTCGACCCAAAAATTACGGTATTTTATGGGTATTTTAATTATAAATCGAACGGACCCGAGAAGAACCGACCCGAACCCGAACCGAAAATTTCTAAGTACCTATTGGGTCTAAATATTTAGGACCCGAAAAGACCCGGACCGAAAGGAACGGCCCGAACCGACCGAGCAGCCCAGGCCTACTTTCGAAAGCGATTACATCTAATTCCATCAAAACAAGTCATACTGCAAGCTAGGACCTCACACCCATGTCAACGGATCCTAGCTAGCTGGGGGCTAATTGTTGGGGTCAAACCGTCACGACGGAATCAATGCCTGAAAGTTCCCAGAAAACCAACTCTCGACGATCCTTGAAAATTAGACATTCCCGAAAACGTTAATCAAGTAATGAAAGCCATGATGCGAACCGAGGAACGCCGAAGAGGATCAGTTTGGATGAGGTCTCAATCGTAGCAAGGATCGACCACCTCGCCTTCTGCAGGACCGCTCAACACGGTCACCTCGCCCATGGGCGAGGGCGACCTCGCCGAGTCACCTGCGCCCATGGGCGAGGGCGACCTCGCCGAGTCACCTGCGCCCATGGGCGAGGGCGACCGAACAGGTCACCTCTCCCATGGGCGAGGGCGACCCGCACCAAGGTCACCTGCGCCCATGGCGAGACCGACCTCTTGTCCCGAAACCGTGCATCCTCGTCTAAGTTCCCATAACACAATCCTCGGCCCTTGGACGCAATACCCATGTCTCGCCTCGCTTAGGATTATCAAAGAAAGACTTCGAAAAGTTATAAAACTTGGTAGTCGAAACGGGTTCCTGCCTGGATAGGATCAGGCGCCTTAGTACCAAGCCATAACCGTCCACAATCACGGAGGTCTAGATCTATCCGATCAGTCCATGGTGAAACCG